>JAURVB010002369.1:0-91554 GCA_033002965.1 Piper betle | reverse complement strand
TGTTTAAACTTGGCCGTAGTTACTACTTTTGTCAGCATATCAGCAGGGTTCTCAGTGGTCAGAATCTTTTCGATTATGACTCCACATCCTTCTAGAATCTCTCGTACAAAATGATATCGAACATTGATATGCTTCGTCCTTGCATGGTAAACCTGATTCTTTGCTAAATGAATAGCACCCTGACTGTCACAATGCACTTTGATGTGCTTTTGTTCCATTCTCAGTTCACTGAGCAACCCTTGAAGCCAAATTGCCTCCTTTACAGCCTCTGTAATTGCCATATACTCTGCCTCTATAGTAGACAAAGCCACTGTTGACTGTAAGGTGGACTTCCAACTGACTAGTGCTTTTGCAAAAGTGAACACATAACCAGTAGTTGATCGTCGCTTGTCAAAATCACCAGCGTAGTCAGAGTCTCAATACCCAATTACATACTGACCATCCTTATCATCCTCCTGAAATACTAATCCAACATCTAAGGTATCTAGATTATACCGTAGAATCCATTTCACAGCTTACCAATGCTCCTTTCCAAGATCATGCATATACCTGCTCACAACCCCAACTGCCTGTGAAATATCGGGCCTTGAACAAACCATTGCATACATCAAGCTACCAATAGCACTTGCATACGATACTTTTGCCATGTATCCCCGTTCTGCATTATTCTTTGGTGACATGGAAGCACTAAGCTTTAAATGAGGAGCAAGTGGTGTACTAACTAGTTTTGACTTCTCATTTATGCCAAAACGTTTTAGTACCTTCCTCAGATATTCTTTCTGAGACAAACAAAGCCTCCCCAATTTCCTGTCTCTGGATATCTCCATGCCGAAAATCTTCTGTCCTTCACCAAGATCCTTCATTTCAAACTCCCTATTCAATTGAGTTTTTAACTTCTCTATTTCTGTCTGACTCTTGGAAGCTATCAGCATATCATCAACATAAAGAAGAAGATATATATAGGATCCATCTTGTAGCTTGTGCACGACACACAGTGATCATATTTGCTCCATGAGTACTTCTGCCCTATCATGAACTTGTCAAATCACTTGTACCACTGCCTCGGAGATTGCTTCAATCCATATAGCGATTTGTCCAATTTGCACACCATCTTTTCTTTTCCATCAACTTTGAATCCATCTGGCTGAGACAAATAGATTTCCTCTTCCAAGTCTCCATGTAAAAATGCAGTTTTTACATCCATCTGAAGTAGTTCCAAATCCAATTGTGCCACCAAAGCCAATAAAATTCTGATGGAGGAATGCTTTACAACTGGAGAAAATACTTCATTATAATCAACTCCCTCCTTTTGAGCGTAGCCTTTAGCCACCAATCTTGCTTTGTCGCGAACATTATCCTTGTTAGGAATTCCATCTTTCTTTGCATATACCCATTTGCACCCAATTGCCTTCTTTCCCTTCGAAAGACTAGTTAGTTTCCATGTCTGATTCTTTTGAAGGGACTGCATTTCTTCCTTCATGGCAATCCTCCACTTTTCTTGCTCTGAACTTTGAAATGCTTCATTATAAGTGGCAGAAACATCATCAGTTGTAATTGGTGTTGTAGAAGAGACCATATCAGCATAGCGGGCATGTTTTCTAATGGTTCCCTTTCCCTTCCTTTGTGCAATTGATACATGTTGATATGGAGGCTCTTGGGTCTGAACCTCTTCTTAATTTGACTCTTCTTCTACCACAGGAGAGTCATCATCAGTTTCTGCATCTGCTGGGACCATTCTGTTGCCATCAATCTCCACATGTTCGGGAGTACCATCTATTTGCTTCATATTTTCAGAAGTTACCTTTCTCAACATGGTAGATTCATCAAAGGTAACATCCCTGCTGAAGATTACTTTCTTTGTTTATGGACACCAAAGACGATAGCCATTCACACCAGAGGTAATCCCCATAAATATTGCCTCTTGGATCCAGCTTTGATTCTTTAACATGGTAATATGCAGTAGAACCAAACACATGTAAGGAATTATAATCTGTAGCAGGCTTTCTAGACCATTTCTCCAATGGAGTTTTACCACCAATAGCAGTAGATGGTAAACGATTAATAAGGTGACAAGCATATACCAAAGCCTCAACCCAAAATTCTTTGCCCAACCCAGCATTGGACAACATACACCGAACTTTCTTCAGCAAAGTTTGATTCATTCACTCTGCCACCCATTCTGTTGTGATGTATTTCTGACGGTGAAGTGTCTGACAATACCTTCATCTTCACAGACCTTTTGAAATGGATCATTTTTGAATTCTCCACCATTGTCTGTGTGAAGACGTTTGACTCTTCTGCCTGTTTGAGTCTCCACCATCTTTTTCCATTTCAGGAAAATTCCCAACACTTCATCCTTCCTCTTCATAGTATATACCCAAACTCTCCGAGAAAAATCATCAACAAGGGAAACATAATAGTGTTTGCCTCCCAATGAAGTTGTCTTGGAAGGCCCCCACAAATATGAGTGAACATAATCCAAAATACCCTCAGTATCATGGATTGCTGTTCCAAATTTTACCCTTGTTTTCTTCCCTTTGATACAGTGCTCGCAAAAATCTATTTTGTAAGCCCGAGCTCCTTTTAATAATCCTTGATCTATTAATAGTTTCAAAGATTTTTCTCTGGCATGCCCCAAGCGCATATGTCATAACCTGGTTGCTTTTGACTCCTGATCATCAGTAGGAGTTGTTGTCGCTGCTGCTTCCCCAATAATTGTACTACCCATAATGTAATACACATTGTTTCTTCTTCGGATCCCCTTCATTATCACAAGTGCACCAGAGATGATCTTCATTATCCCATCTTTAGCCCTTACTTTAAAACCTTTTAACTCTAAGGTTCCCACAGAGATGAGACTCTTCATCAAATCTGGCACATAATGAACACCAATTAAGATTCTGGCTGATCCATCATGATTCCTCAAGTGAATTGAACCAACTCCATATGTGACAAGAGGGGTATTATTTGCTGTGTAGACAATTCCACCCTTTAGTTCTTTAAAATCGAAGAACCATTCTCGATTGGGCGTTATATGATGGCTACAAGCAGAATCTTACAACCATGCACTAGAATTGCTAGTTGATGCACCAATTGAAAGGTCTGAGTGTGCATCATCACACTCAGCAACATTTGCAGTAGCTTTTTCCTTATCAGATTTGCCTTTATTTTTTAGCTTGGGACAATCTTTCTTCCAATGTCCTTTTTTCTCGACAAAGGCACACTCATCTTTAGTTGGTCTAGACTTTGACTTCGACCTTCCCCTTCTTCCTTTGTTTTGACTCTGCGATCGACCTCTATCCACAACAAGAGCTTCTGCTTCTGGACTTGTATTTTCTTGCTTTTCTTTCTTTCTTAGTTCATAACTATACAAGGCAACAGTTACTTCACTAAGAGACACAACAGCCTTCCCATAAAGTAGAGTAGTTTCAAGAAACTCAAATTCATGAGGAAGTGATCTCAACAACATCAGAGCCAAATCTTCATCTTCAAAAGTCACGTCCATATTCACCAGATCAGTTACTAGCTGATTGAAGCTAGTAATATGATCATTTAGAGAGGTACCAAGAACATAATCGAAGTGTGAACAATCTCTTTTTCATATAGAGCTTGTTCTGACTGCTTTTCTTCAAGAATTTCTCCTCTAGTGCCTTCCACAATTTACTTGTAGAAGTTTCTTTAGAAAATGCATACCTCTGTTATCTAAAAAGACACGTTCGAATGGTACCACATGCCAATCTATTTATTGTCTTTCATTCTTTCTCCTCAACATCATCCGGTTTCTCTTCTTCAATAGCAATGTCTAGACCCTCTTGAAAGAGGGCATCTAGAACCTCACTTTGTCACATGCCAAAATGACCGGTACAATAAAAAATCTCCACCGCAAATCTTGCATTTGTCACAGTAGTTCTTGCCAAAATTGAAGATGAAGTTGTGACCTTCGATGTGGATTCTTTTGTGTTGTCTGTCATTTCTGCTACAAAGTCTATTTAATAGCTGTTAATGCGGAATACTAACTAAGCCAAGGAAATTTTTTCTGATGTGGAAGATTAGCATAAGCCGCAACCACAGAGCATACTAAAATAAACCAAGAGCTCAAAATGCCAACTGGCCCAAGGAAATTTTTTCTAATGTGGAAGATCAGCGTAAGTCTCAACCACAGAGCATACTAAAATAAACCTTGCTCTGATATTAATTGTTGTGAAAACTAGGGTACTTTTCACCGAAGATAACTAGTTTACTTTGAGAACTATTACCTAAATGACTAGCGTGAAAATTATTGTACTAAAATTACCTTAAGATAAAATTCCCAGGAAAGTGTGGTGGGACACACGGTCTACTTAAAAACCAACCCTTAGACAAAATTTTATCAAGTAATTTAAATAGCAGAATAATTAACAACTATACCTGACAATAGATATTAAATAGACATAAAAAGAACAAAAGAATACCGAAATTTAACGAGGCTTACGTCGTCGGACACTACAAAAATAATATTTTAATACTCAAAAAATATTACAAAAGAGAGAAAGAAACAATTTACCAAAGAAAGAAGGACGACAATTTTAGAATGTCAAGAATCAAAGTGGAATGAGCCTTATTTATAATGAGAGGACTCCCTACAAAACTTTAGATGTGGGACTTGATTTTGGCATACAACAGTGTACTCCATTACCCCCTTCTACAATAAATGTGTTTGATGAACAGAGGCGTAATTTATAAATAGAAGTGACAACTTAATTACCTCCACCTCTCCTTGGCTTTGCATCCAGATGCAAGATAACCCACCAAATCCTCCTTTGTCAAAGGTTCTGAAGCAACAACAGCATCCTCCGTAGGTGGACTTGCATTAACAATCATTATTTGTTTTCTTTTATTGTATTTCAAAGGGAAGCGCAGCAAGTTCTCCTTCCAAACTTCCTTACTCCTTAACAGGACATTAACCATTGGTTTGCTAGCATGTACTGCTGATGACATTACTCTGCTCAGTGTTGACATTGAACAAACCCGCATTAAATAGATGAACAGGTTGCATCCGGGTAAAGAGAGCCATAGCAAACCTAGGTAGACAAGAGTACGACAAATATATAATTTTAGAAAAACAATCTTAAAAAATATCAAACAATAAAACACCAGAACTACACCATCATGCATCAATCCTGCTTATCCCGATGCACCAGTAAAGGTATGCTCTGTTGTAGCATACATCAAGACAAAACAAAATTCCAACTACTGAACTAAACATCCATATTCAACCTAAAGTAAAAAAAAACAAAAAGCTTGCCTTCTTATTCATTGCCGATGGGGAAGAAATCGGGTGAGAGGGAAGGAGGAGATTGATGGCTGATTGGAGGTAGTGGTGGAGAGGAGAGAGGATGGGATGGTCTGGGCAGCGGACTATGATTTTAGTGTAAATATATGTGTATAGAGGATAAGATTTCCAGATGAATGGAGGCAGGAGATGCTACAGCCACCGGCCATGGCCATGAGGAAAGAAAAGCTTGGCGGGAGTCAGTGAGAGTGTGAATCTGATTTGCACCGTTAAAAGTAGTTTTATAGTTAAAATGGTAGTTAATTGTTTATCTATAAATCAGAGTTAGTGATTTTAAGCTATAAATTTACTATACTTTGATTTAATTTACACATTAATAAAGTTCATATACGTTATATGGAATTAAATAATTGCATTCAAGCTCGTATTAAAATTATTTACCTATTAAATTAACAAACTGATAATATCATCTAACAAATCAGGATAAAAAACATCCGGCAACTTTTGAGTTCGACATTGTAAAGTACAAAATAAGAAAATACAACTCCTAAATATACGTCACGTTAGAGGATAAAAGATTATCTACGTAAAGAAAGAAACCTAAAAACACACCTATTAAAATGAATTTACAGTATAATACCAAATTAATCATCTACCACAATAAACATAAAAGATAATACAAAAATTGAGTAAAGAAAAAACAAGAATTTGTGAAAGTAACAGGGGGCCAGGGTAGAAGGGGACTGCTTATATTAAAAACTTATTAACAATATATATATTGAGAATGAACAAACAACATTAATTTCAAAAAATATTATTATATTATTTTAAATAAAATAATAGATATTTATTTAACTTTACCAAAAATAAATATAATATTAAAAAATATCTGTTAATAAGTAAAATTTGTAATAATTAAATAAAATTTATTTTTGAAACATTTTTAATTTGGATATAACTATTCTCTAAATTTTTACTTAATAATAACTAAAAATATATAAAATAATAAATACATAAAATTTGAAAAAACTAAATTAAGTATACACATTAAATAGCAACTTTAATTTGAATAATAAAATTATAAATATATTGAATTTTATCGATATTTTAAAACTTAAAGCTTAAAACTTAAAACTAAATCTGATTCACACTCTCACTAAGTTCCCTTCAACTTAAGAGCACATGAGTGACCCATATAAAGTAATATTGACTATTTTGTAATATGTAATCATATTTAATTTGTATACAAAATAATTAATTAATTATTGATTTTTATAAAAAATATATATTAAATATATCTATTTTTGATAAAATTGACTATTTCATAATTTTATATTATTTGCACAATTTTAATGACAACCAAACGAATTCTTTAAAAAGTTTATTTATTAAATATTTTTTTACATATTTTATTTATTAAATTTTTTATTAGTCATATACGTAACTTTAATATACTTATTGTGTTTGAACGTTATATTTTTTAGTTTATTTATAATGATTATTCTTAGCAAAAACACTAAGTACATACCATTGTTCAAACATAAACTAGCGTCCCTACCAACTACTGATTAAATGAAAAACTCCACTATTAAACAAAATCTATTTTTATTATAAAATAAAAACTCAATTTCAACTTATTGAAGATATTTTTATGATGATTTATCCACAATATTGTCTTTATTTTTATACAATAAATATCTAATATATTCTATTACTAAGTTGATATGTGATATATTCATCTATAGAAATTGATCATAAAGAAAATGTTGGGATCTTCATCACCGTGATTTTTATCTTCTATTTGCAGTTTTTTTAATCATAATTTTAGTTGTTGCTTGATTAAAATTACCCCAAAGCTACTTGCTAATATATAAATCTAATTTTAAAACATGTTCCGGTTAGATTTACATTTTTAGTTTTAGATCGATTATCCAACCGATATTTATAATATATATATATATATATATATAGGGGGCAGCTGGTATGTGCTGCCCCCTTTTGGTAGCGCATCATGTGCTCCCATACCGCCACCAGCCCCCCCCACAGCGCGGCTCGCCCAGCCCGCCAACGGCCCACAAAGGCAACGCATACCAGCTGCCCTATATATATATATATATAGAAATACTATGGTGCGCTTCAAGTTTTGCAGCGCACCATACGCTGTTGAATGAGAGCCGTTGGATCAAAATCCAGCAGCTCTCATTCATCCTCCCATTTTTCAGATTTAGAACCTGATTACCAGCCCGACCTTACGGACCTTCCGCCTGCCGTCGGGGCCTCGCCCTCTGCCGGCGCCCCCGCCCTCCACCCCCTCCCCTGCCAGGCCATCGCCCGCCGCCATGGTCCCCGCCCCAGCCGGCACCCTGCAGCCACCGCCAACCCCCCTCTCCGCCACTGCCCGATCCGCGCCCCTTCCGCCCCCGCCACTCCCTTTCCGCCACGGCGGTGGCTGCAGGGTGCCGGTTGGGGGCGGGGACCACGGCGGCAGGCGGTGGCTGAGCGGGGAGGGGGGTGGAGGAGCAAGGTTGCCGGCAGGGGCGAGGCCGCGGCGGCAGGCGGTGGCGTGGTCGCGGGCGGGAGGTCCGGTTGGGGCGGGTCAGGAGGGTGGGGCGGGTAATCGAGTCTCTAAATCTGAAATAATGGGAGGATGAATGAGAGCCGCTGGATTTTGATCCAACGGCTCTCATTGCGACGTATGGTGCGCTGCAAAAACTTGCAGCGCACCTATAGCACTCCTATATATATATATATATATATATATATATATATGATTGGATAGCTTGGGGGAGGAATTCCTGTAGCCGCCTTGATCTGGGCCGTCAGATATAATCTGATGCCCATATTTGCTTTTTTTTAAAAAACTCATCTCCATCCACTCCATCCAATCTACCGCCACCGCCCTTCACGATGGCGCCACCGTCACCCATGCCCACGCCCTCGCCCTAGTCATCGTGCCCCTGCCCAAGTTGCCTCCCTTGCCTGCGCCGCGCTCCCGTGCCTACACCTGCGCCCATGCTCGAGCCTGCAATGCTGCCCTCCGCCTCGCCCACGCCCCGTGGTGCCGCCACCCTTGCTTCTCCCCCACACCCATACCCACACCCACGCTCGACGTCGCCACCACCATTCCTCCTCACGGTGCATCACAGGCATGGGAGCGGTGAGGAGGAATGGTGGGGTGCATCAAGCGTGGGTACAACAGAGGTCCTCGGCAATACAGATAGGAGTGGGAGGGCGTGAGCGCAGCTGAGGGCGCAAGCAGGGCTTGGCAGTGGTAAACCGTTATTAATAATATATATATAGGGGGCAGCTGGTATATGCTGCCGCCGCCCTCCGCGATGGCACCACCGTCAGCACGCGCCCACGCCCTCGCCCTAGTCGTCGTGCCCTCGCCTAGGTTGCCGCACCCCCGCCCGCGCCGCCGCGCCCCTGCCCCTTCTCATCTGCCACGCCCATGCCCGAGCCTGTGGTGCCACCGTCCTTCTCCTCTGCCACACCCATGCCGGACGTGTCGCCGCCGTTCCTCCTCGCGGCGCATCACGGGCGTGGGAGCGACGAGGAGGAATGGTGGGGTGCATCGAGCGTGGGTGCGGCAGAGGTCCTTGGCAATACGGACGGAGGTGCAAGGGCGTGAGTGCGGCTGAGGGTGCAAGCAGGGGCTTGGTAGTGGGCGCGGGTGCTGGCAGGGGAGCATGACGGCGGCGGCCAGCGAGGGCGGCCTTTTGGCCGTTAGAAGGGGCCGTGAATTAAACAATTTGAAAAGTTTCCCCAGGAGCCACTCCCATTTTTTCTTCTGGCCAGAAATTAACATGGTTATGGGTCATCACTTGAAAGCAAGCTCAGTGCACATTCGGTAAAAACCCACAACACTAATTGCCATTTTCACAAGTAACTTGTAAACTTTGCACCAAAAACGAAATTTTATTGGGATCCCAGTAGCACAAGGATACAGAGTAAGCATGGACTCTGGGTATAGAAAGTGGAAATACAGAGAGCAAGCTATCATCATACAGCTTTGGATTACAACAAATAAGCTGCTGTACACAAATTACACATTCAATCTTGCCTATCGACAGACGGGAAGAAATAGTGAGAACACAATTAACTTGGCAAAGGCCCTTTTTAAAGAATGATTTGACATAACCATTTGAACTCCATAAAATGCGACTATACCCCCTCAAATGCATATTTCCAAAACTTTCACGCATTTGAGAATCTAAAGTTTCTTGAAAAAGTCCACCAAACAAGGCAGAATATTGACGAGGGTAAATCATCAGTTCATTTCGGAAAAGTAAAAATTACTTTTCTTGCCAACATCTACCAGACGTATTGCATTTTTTGGTTGATGCTCTCTTGGCATTTTCATGAACCATTTTTATTGGTTTCCAACGTCGATCCATCCTTCAACGCTTCACGAGCTTCATTTTCCATTCCAAGTGCAAGAAGAGCAGCTGCCTGCAGATAATATGCAGTAGGCCAAGAAGGAGACACCACCTGTGCTTGCACTGCATCATTGAGGGCTTCTTGAGGCATATCACTCATGAGATAAGAGAGACAGCGGCGTGCATAAACTGTGGGAGAGACCATCGTACCAAAATCTGTGAACTGGAGATCATAGAAGACAACTTTGAATGCAAGCAGGTTTATAATCTTATCAAATTATGTGAACTCACGTATTAACAAGGAAGGAAAGACTGAATGAGGTTTAAAGTTGCAGTAGTGTTGCCGTTATGTCTACATGTAATAATACTTTACAGCTACAAAGTATGAGAAAAAAAAACACTTCAAGCAATACCTAAGCAATAGGATTATCACCATTTACATCATTTGTGAGTAAAATATTACAGAGCATACTACCTATTTAGGTCACCATTTGCTTCATTTGAGAGCCGAATATAAGAGAACATATACCTACTTTGGTCAACTTATACAAGGAGCCCAAATTTCATCAATTCATTATATACAATATTGTAAGCAGATCAAGAATTACAAACTTATGCTTATTGGAAGGGTGGTAATGGACACCATTAGTCCGTAGATGTTCATGCCAGGGCTATTGGACACATTTCTTGGTCAAAGGTGAACTACTAAAGAAGGCAGACACTTTCGAGTCATGTTCATGGTTTTCTGGAATGACCATTTGAATTAGACTACGACACTTTTGTTTAGTTTTCTGTCATTCTCATGTATGATTGATATTAGTGCTCTTATAACTTAAACAACTGTTTCCTACATTTTATTGATAATGCATTTTTTGTTAATTATTATTTGATTGGTTACATTTTCTAGTCAACTTCGTGTTCTGTAAACAATGTTCGTTTGTGTCCATTCATGACTGTCTGCAAAGGAGAGTTAATCTGTTTAGCCCACTTCTTTGTGGATATTACCGGGCACCACACCATTACTACGGACAAAGCCAAATTATATGTCATCAAATTATGCATGCCTATAAAACTTTAACACAATCCAAGACTCTTTGGACAAACAATATGGTGGACTCTAATGTTGTAACACAGATGTGTAAGTATGACATGGTTCCATGTGTGTACATAACTGAAGCTAAAGGAGAGAACATAATTAGCATACATCAAGGAAGGAAAATAGATTGATAGAAATATTTACACAAGAACTTACGTGGGAATAGCATTCAATAGTTGTTTTGAAGTCCTTGTGCCGAAATGCAGAATCACCCTTCTTTTTGGAGGTTAAAGACTCCTGCATCTGATCAGTCCACATCTGAAAAGACAACTGCAAGAGTATAAAGGAAGCACAACTTGTTAGTAGGCAAACCTGCTTCAAGTAAAGATCATAAGAAAATATTCAAAACAGGATTTAGCAAGGAAAGTCGTGCAGACATATATTAGCCAAAGCTTTTTAAATTAATGAGGTTTGTTAACCTGATGCACTGTTTATACAGAATGAAAGTTCCATTTCCTTGCACCAAATTCTAAATAAATAAGAAAGACAAACCTCGTTTGCTGTTCCTTCATCATCTTTATAGCCTGTTTTTTCCAAAATCTCGTGTATAGCAGTCAAATCCATTCTAGAGCAAGCATCACCAAGAGGAGATAAATGTAGTTGTTGTAAGGTTGATTCGTCATCATGTTTTACACCCATCAAAACGTCTGAAGCAACCTGGATGGCAGAATTTAAAAAACATACATCCATCTAAGCTGCAGAATCTATATGGAAAAATTTTGAATAAATCAATGTATTAAGGTACAGAATCAAAATGTCTGAAGTTTAAATCCAAGAAATATGATTTGCCAAATCAATGACCACCACCACCACCACCATATCCCAGGCAGGCTAAGTTTGGTGGCATAGATTTTTGTACCTCCAAGTAATTACTTCTATATTTAAATTTTAAATCAGGCACAAACCATGCAAAAAGAAAGTGGCAAGTTTTTAGCTTCCCAACTGTCAAAAGTGGAAATAAAGAGAAATCTGATATTTTAACGTAACAGTCAATCAGTCATCACATTAACTTCCTACATTGTTGGAAAGGCAATAATATATAATTGAGGATATCAGCATAGTTATTTTTCATAGAAAAGCTGATAATAAAAAAATCCACTTTGCTTCTACACTTAAGTTGACAATCACAAGGCCACTTTTTCTCCACAGAAAGGTCTCAAATAAAATTAACATGTTCCGAAAACGAACTACACAATTCAGGTATCTGCATTACATGCAAATATGGTGATAACTGAAAAGTGAGAAAAAAATCATTGGAAATCCAAAAATGTAAAAATTCACTGAACATTCAACTCGCAATCCTGTTCTGTTTATTTTTTAGCATCAATGAAAAGAAATCAAATGTGGAGATATATATAATAACCGCAATAGCATGAAATAAGTTTGTCAAATGCAGCAAAGTCAAAACATTTCCAACAATTTGCAGAAAACAACAAACCTCAGTGTCCTTTTGAATAGCAGCTAACGAAGTAACCAGTGATTTTGCGTTTGGCCGCTCTCGAGGCTCAAACTGTAGACAACGAGAAGCTAAGCGTACTAGTTCAGTTCCATCATCATTAGAAAACTGCCCTTCTAAGCATGAGTCCGTCAGCATTAGAAAGTTTCTGTCACGGATCAAATCAAGTGCCTGTACCTCAAACAATTGTAGATGATGGGTCAAATAAGAAAACATAGACTTGCCATGTAGCCAGGAGATCACACTAACTTACATGACTTGGAGGAATATGTTTGCCACTCAAAAGGTCCAATATAAGTGTTCCAAAGCTATAAATGACACTTTCTGGAGTTATTCTTCCTGCAGGAATGAGAAAGAGAATAGATCATTTTGACAGAAAAAATAACCACATTTTTTAAATACTTGAAAAAATGAAATAGTTTCCAACAGCCATTATCATCCACAACTAATCAAGCTACATTAGAGTTTAGAAAGCAATTTATAGTCCCAACTTATTACTTTGGATTTCAGCTTCATTTTAAAGGACTGTTCATTACCGTGCTTTATTAGTAGATCAATTGTTCAATGAGAAGCCGAGACTTTACATGGAAATCACTTCAATGTGATTTCATCCCAGCAGAGGTCATGATGGGTAAGAAAAAATCTCAGAAAGATATAAAATGAATATGAAAGCTCAAAAGAGAAGTAAGCCCAATTAAAACAGGAAGCTAAAGAAAGTTTAAAAAATTAAACTATACCAGTTCTCAAGTATTCAGGAGGTGTGAAAGCTAAATTTGTGCTATAACTTTTTCCGTCCTGACTATTCTTCATCATGCCGAAGCATGAAAGCCTAGGATTACAATCCTGCAAAACACTACCTGAATAATGAGAGACATACGCAAACCTTACAAGCAAATCAAATCATAAAAACAAACTACTGGTTCATATATGACTTACATCATCAAATAAAATTCTGTAAGCATTAAGATCATGATAAAGGGCACGTCCTCTGCTAGTACAGTAATCTAAAGCTTGAGCAATATGAAGAACCACCCTCAAACGCATTGCCCATTTCATGGGTTGAGATTCCCCTAAATATTGTTAAAAGAAAATCATATCAATCAATATAATCTGGATAAGAATGTAACAAACGCACCCATAATTGAAAAGTCTCTAAAATGTGAAAAAAATTGGCATAAGCAAAATACTTGGACTGGAAAACTAGCACTTACAGTGGAAAAGGTGTTTTGCCAGTGTCTCATGAGGCATGTACTCAGCCACAAGCAATCTTTCATCACCCTCACAACAACAACCAAGTAAATTTGCTAATCTTACATTGCGAAGTGCACCAACAGCTTTTGCTTCATCCTATCACAAGTAAAAGCACAATGTCATATGCATTCTAAAGTTTCCCATTACAAGGACGAAGAATAAGGTTCAAGATTTTACTTTAAGAAAAAAGATTCCCAATAACATTACTCTCGGTTTTGGGCTGTAAGTCCATATACTGATCATTTAACAAAACTCATTATGCTTTTGAACACACATTTCACTGTGAATATAGAGATTTCTCCATTTTCTTTTGTATGAAAGTTTTACAACCTAATACTCAAGACCCAATGTTTACTAGATCACGTCCCCTTATTTCCTTGTATTAGAAGGACGATAACAATAACAGGCCAACGCATAAATATACCTAAAAGTTAAGGAGCAACACTTTCTCTGCACAGGACATTCAAGTGTAGTAAATACAGAGTAAACAAACACACCAAAAATTGACGTGTATCCGGCCAGGCAACTCTGTTGAAGCGCTTAACAGCAACTCGCCTAAGGTTTTCCAGCTTCCCTCTATAAACAACATTTGGCGCTTTTTCACCATGCTCAGAGACGATATTTTCAACAGCAAAACCTGCTGTTGCAACCCTCAATTGTTCAAAAGTGAACTCCCGAAATGTGGGCACATCAATATCGCTCTTCTCGGCATTCCCTGCATCGTAAGGAGCAACCTTGTATTATAACCAAATGTAACAAAGGAAGTCAGAGAAAAAGATCTAGGTGCACGCACCAACATCTGGGATCGCCAAATCTGTAGGTTCCGACTCCCAGCAGCAAGTGGGCTTGGAGCAGCTACAACCCATTCTAGAATGCCTCGAAAAACAGCAATGACAGGTCGAGCAGATAGAAATATCAATTGTTACGCTTGTTACCGGTGTCCAATCAAATCATCCAAATGCGTACCACTGAAATCAGTCAATCCCCAGAAACCTGAAACACAAAGAATTTCTTGTCAGATCCAAGCCCGATGCAAATGGAAATGTCCACACTCAAATAAGAAAAATGAAAATGTGACACAATCAAGCTGTTTAAAAATTGCCATTTTTAGATAAACCCAATGTGCAAACAGAGAGGAACACTCCACAAACCAACCTAATTATAGCATTGATTCAACTAGTTCTCGAATTTAAGAAAAAAAAAGAAGCTCTAGTCCAAGCAGCGGTTCATCTTGAACTAAGATTGACTTTACGTAGAAACCTTCAGATATTACTTGACTATTGATTACTCCAACCAAAACCACTTAGCTCAATTTGATCTCCAGATAATTTTATCCTCCATCGATCTATTGATTACTCCAATCCAAATCACTTAGTTCAAGCTGATCTCTAGCTAACTTTATTCGCCATCAATCTATAACCATGAATTGCATCAAACAATTCTTAAACAACAGCTGAATCCATGCTCTAAGAAGCTAAAAATCCACAATGACACAAACACAAACACGATCCAAGCTCATAACTCCCACTTTCCAGAACAAAAAAAGGAGCTCAATCACTCCAACCAACGACACACAACAAATCACCACGCCCAAGTAGAAGACAAACACACCCACCATCAAAAGCTCGAGATCAGATCTCACACAACCGTCTTCCCCCGCCCAGCTCAACTGCATCCGAATACCATCAAATACATCACCAAATTCCGCCCGTCGACCACTGCCGTCAACCTCGTGAGCTCCGCAACTCCACTACCATAGTTTGGGCAGCAGCGAGAGTGGTTTGCAGGCATAAAAATGGGATCTTGGATAAGGTATCGACCTCAGAACTCCACCATGATCTCACCGGCGATTTGACCGTGGGGCGGAGCTCTTCTTCCTCACCTCATGTCTTCGCCTATGGCCCACCGCTTGCCAATTGCTTCCTGCGTTACAACCATTTTGTGGGCCCCTACTTAAATATTTTCAAAAAATAAATAATGGCAATACCAAATAATAAAAAAAGTTTTTTCCGGGCACAGATTATTGGCAATAATCAATACTTACATTTTTTTTTTACGTATTTTGATTTATAATTGATTAACAAAATTTGCAAATAATTAGAGAATCTTAATAAATATAATGTAATGACAGAATTATATGTCTGGTCGGAGACTATTATTATGATACAAATTTTTGTGTAATTAGTTTTGCTCTTAATAAATTTTAAGTTGTGTGATATTTATTTGAGTGTATGTTATCAAAAGTTTTCAAAAGGATTTTATTAATTGCATTTGAAAAAATAGTAGTAATATTTTTAGAAAATTATTCAATTAAATATTTTATTATTTCAAATAAATAAATTTATGTATTCACATAAACCATTGCCCTTTCAACAATTATATTTAAGATATTAGTAAGGTCAAAGCCTTGGTTGCTTGGGAAAAAAGAAAAAGTCATGCCTTAGCCAGCCATCATTCGGGTTAATTAAAGATAATGATGTTTATAAGTGATGATCGACATTCAGGTTACTTAAGGATAATAATGTTTTATATCGATAATATTGATAATCTTAATAATTTAATTAATTATATTTACTTACACGTAATAAATAAGTAATTCTAGCGTACCTTCAAAATCACTGCAATTATCAATTTTATCACCAAAAAATATCATTACTATTAAACTCTTGCCTCTCGTGGGAGATCATATTTACTAAACTTGTGGGCATACAAAGTATAACTAAATAGCAATCCACATCATTAGTGAGCCCAAATTTTGTGTTAGTTACCTAATAATCTTGATTAGCCCCAATGATATGCCTCTACGGAGACATCAGATAAAATAACAGTAATGAAATTAAGGATGAAGAACAAAAACTAATAATCCTTCTGAGTTCGATCCATTGTTTTGTCAAATTCAAACAAGCCTCCAGCAATATTCTGAAGTTTCTACCATTTTCAAGAAAACAACATAGCAAGCACTCCACACAAGGAAGAAGAAAACAAATAGCAGACCTACATCCCTAGACGTTGGTGTCTCACCAAACTGCCTGTATTTTGATGCTAGTACCTTGGCTTCATCCAGATTGCCTACAGCAAACTATCAGTTTTAGCTGGAAGTCGCCGGAAAAAGTTTACAGGAACAGACGGTAGCCGGTGCCGGAATCTTGGGTGCCTCATTAAATAGAATCCGGCAATGACAGCAATCACCTGGAAAGGTGTCACATACAACACCATTGCAGCAATCAGACAGAAGATCACAAACATTGCTGTGGCTCGAGGATCTCTCCAGCTTAACAATGATAGAATCCGCTCCCCCTGTGTCGCAATGTCACCCACAACTGTCTGTATTCTTCCTGCAACACTTCTCAGCCTGTCGTATCTCATCCTGACTAGTTCTGAACTTCGAGAAGTTGGGAAAGAGTCGAACTCTTCGTCCAGTTCATCGGGGTGCACTGCATCTGCACAAGAAATTCGGGTGTTCATGTGGGGAGGATACCTCGGCCTGTACCTGTAATTCCATATCCCGATCAAGAACATGTACAGGAATATGGTGGGCAGGATCAACTCAGGGAAGCAAACGAGCATGATGAAGAGTACATGTACGAGTACAGTTGTAATTACACTTTTCCATGCACAAACATCTACAAACCATTTCCCCACAGAGAACAGGCCTGAAAATACAGACATCAACCTGAAGAAGTTCGCCTTGCTCTTCCTCATACTCCACAAGTGAGAATTAACGTCAGTCATGTACTCCACAACCTCCTTTCTCAACGGGGGTTCTGCTCTGCCCAATCTTGCAGCTACAATATTCACAGCTTGGAACCTCAAGGCGTCGAGCTGAATAACAGAAAGCGGCCTCACATAGTGCATTTTTGGCAGAAGAGGGCGGGAGTAAATGTGCAGCATGTTGACTAAAGATGTACAAGAGAATCGTATGGCCAAATGCACCTCGCCCATCTTCTTGACACCCGAAGGATGCAACACCAGCAGTGGATATGAATGTGTATAGACACGACCAGTCTGAAGGGTTGACAACCGTATCCTTACTTTCCCAATTTTGGCATCTTTGCTCCCAGTAGAGCCCTTTTCACCAATCAAGCAGTTATCAAATACACCAACTGTTAGAACTGTAGCTGGATCGTACACCTCCCACGTATACTGCTCATTGAACTTTGGGCACAGGCTATTCACAATTGTACGAGTACGAACCCATTTATGCCCATATTTAGCCACACAATAAGTATCTGTTGTACCCCTTCCATCCCGTGTTTTCATAGGGTGGAGCCCTTCCGCACTCAATATGCCGAGTTCCAAAACACCTATAGAGGGTTTCCACAGCTGCTTTGCAGTGGGCCTTAGGTCACTGCTGTAGTGTGTTGACTCATCTAGTACATGGTATCCTCCATCTAGGCAAAGCCGAAGGTGGATTCGGCTAGCAAATTTCTCTTTCTTCAGTTGGTCAACATCGACAGCTACAGGCTTCTCCAGGGGAAACCACCTCGCATCAATGAGCCTGTCATCGGCACGTTTTGGTATGACATGAAGGGGGAGAACTACCCTTCCAATGATCTCATCCTTGTTAGGAGCTACTCGATCTTCAACTGAAAGGACAAGATGCTCTTCAAAAGGCTCAGCAGCAACAAAAATCATGTCCTCGTTCCACATTGGGTTCAGTGACCGTGCTTGAATAGATTTTGTCTTCAGCAGCTGGTTGCCAATCTGAGCCTTCACGTACACATCTGGGAATCGTGTTTTGTCTGACACAATTAGGTCTTGAGCCTCAATGACATTTACACGCACATACCACAGCCTAGGTGCATGGTAAACCTTGGACCTTATGTGAGCTCCTGCCGCCACAGATCCATCAACTGCTGGTGAGGCTGCGTCAGAGTGCCAAGCATCTGGAAATGCTTCATCGGCCTGTGTTCCGATCCAAACAGCAACCATGAGCTCACCTTTGCCTTATCCCCCTTCTTGTCCTCGAGACGATACCATTGAGGAGCTAAGGGACTGTCAGGTGGAACTCGAGTTGGAACTTCGTTAAGGTCAAATCTCACAATACCTACGAAGTCATCCTTTACAAGATCTTTGTCCTTAACCACAACCTCCAGGAAAGATGCCTGCATTCTTTCTCGAGAAAAGGCAAATACCTCGTTCCAGACAGGATCTTGTTTCTTCTCAAAATGTTTAGTCACACCTTTGTAATTCCCAACTTTCACTTCAACATATGGGTCAAGACTCCCAGAGACATCCATAGCCGGAAGCTCACGAGCCTTAACAACACGGACAAACAAATATTGCATTTGCTCAACAAGGTCATACGTGCTTGCTGGCTTTTCTGCTCGAATTACGCGGCCCCCCACAACCTGCCCTCCACCAAGAAATGGACTTGTCTCTTTCAAGGCATAATCAACAGGTTGCTGAGACGACGACGAGTACATCCGAACTATCTTTGGAGCCTCAGCTTTCATTTCATTTCCAGAGTATTTCACCCCCTGAGAAGGTATACTGGCCATAGAGTTCACGGGCAGCTGTTGCTCATGATCTTGCTTTGGGAGGTGATAAAACGTGTGCCTGTTCTCTCCTTTTCTTTCAGAATGCGAATTGAAGGCAGGAACAGAGTTTTGGACTTCTGGCTCAGACTGCTGTGACTGACTGAAATGAGTGTCTGCTGAAAGGAATGCATCTACAGCGGGCAGTGGGTTAGATGAGGACCTTACAGAGGGATCATCTGTCACATATACTTTAAGGCCTAGTTCACCCTTTACACGAGAGAAAATAATCCTTTTCTCAAGAGGATAGTGCAAGACCACTGCATCAGCATAAGAAACAAATGATGACCCACTCAATCGGACTTTTCCAAGAAATGATTTGGAATGAGCCCCTTTGATGTTGTTGTATACATAAGCTTCAAGGTAGAGGTTGTGAAGGTTGATAGTGTCAGAGATGTTAAAGAAGAATTGCTCATTCCATACAGGGTTTAGGTCTTTCTCCTTTATTGTAGTCCGAAATTTTTGGCCATCAAAATGCAATTCTACAAAAGCATTGGACGAACCCTGTCCATCTTTCGGCAAAAGATCATGAGCACTTACCACCTCTACACCCAATTTAAGGTTGCTCATGATTCAAGCTTTGAAATTCGGAAACTATGTCTACTAGTTTTCAGCTGCAAAACGTAGTTGTCAAGAAGCCCTTGACCACCTGGAAGCAAGATTAGAAGAACAAATTAGGAACAACAGAATCAATAGTCTGTGGAATTGAACAGATATAAAATTGCTAATTTCTGAGCCGAGAAATTTTTTTTTAAGATTCAAAAGCAGCATAAATAATTTTATTAAGTTACAGAAAATTTTAAGAAAATGATTAAATAGACTTCTGATATAAATACTTGAAATGAATATAGATATTAACATAGCTTTAGAAGTCTGCATCATTGAAAGACCACGACAAATTTATACTTTGATGATTTAGGCTAACACTTATGCACATAGAATCTGGAGAGTTGTATTTGAATTAAATAGTAGGGAACCCATTCACGTAGAAGCCAATCAATCAGCAATACAAACAATAGAGAATTAAGTGTCATTTTAAACTGTGCATTCATGTGTGTGCAATCTGCACATCAATTGTTAGTAGCATAAAGAAAAAAGGTGAACAAAAGATGACGAATCGCTATGAATACAAAGTAAATCTCTAAAATTCAACATATGGGCAAAAATATCTGGTCATAATCTTTGACCTTTCCAAGTGTCTATAACCATAGAATATTCAAACCATGGCTACCACTTCACCAAGAAGAACTTGGAAACGTTGATAGAATGCCAATCTCCTTCTACTGCAAAAAGAAAATATTAAACAAATTCTCAACAGAGACTGCTATAGAATAAGTCAGATTTTTAATAAAATTATTCTGCTCAGGCAAATACATGTGACTCAAGCCATTTGATAAATTAAATGTATCCTTGCTAACAATCTCAGACCAGTTCCTAGAGCGCAGTTGGCACTTAAAAACCAATCTTTCTCAAAGAAGAGCTGCAACTTAGCCAACGAGCTTCCTAAGAACAAACAAAAACAGTATAAAATGCTAAGTAAAAACTCATTTTAAAAGATGGTTCCTTCCATGCTTCTACCTTGCACAAAAAGCTCCAAAAGAACACCTTGAAATTCCATTTTATTTGTTACTATCATGTTCTCTGAGAAACCACACAACAAAAGAAAACGCAGTCTATAAAAAAACACAGACAAACCAATTTTTGCTATAGATGCAGAATCAAATCGATACCAGCTCTAACAAGGAATCTAGCAACCACAACAAGAATCTAATAAAAAGGCCAGTGAAAAAAAAAGAAAAGCTAGTGTGAGTTTCATGTGACCAAGCCACACATCTTCATCCGACCCCAAGCTTGGTGCCAAAAGCAGCAAGAGAATATACTCAAAAAAGCTAATATCATACCATTTGGCCAAAACAAAGCAACACACTCCAAATAAGCTACACAGAAAACATCTTTCCCCCGATACCCTTCATCACCAGTCCTCACAGTCTCACACCATCTCGACAACCACAACATCTACATCAAGCATCAACTACCCACCACCAAAGGTTTCTCAACAGTTATTTCAAAGCTCAACTACAAAACCAAAGACCCATCAACAAAGAGATGTAGGAAGCAGTAAAGATCCCACCTTTTGGGTTGAACGCAACAGTTAGGAGGTAGCTAGGCTGATCTCAAGATAAGAAGCAGCTCCATTGCTTGCATTATTAATATGGATCCAAAGCTTGAGAAGAGATGGAGAAGGTGAGGTTAGTTTAGTAATTAAAGACTATCGTTGACGGGTCTAAACATGACTTTGATTTACGATTAATATCATAATTTTGATTCATGGTGACGTTTACCACACACCAAACATGATTTGTTTAATCAAATATTATATCCAAACTTTTTATTCATGAATTTCTTTTTTCATTTCATTGACCTTAAAATGTACTATTATAAAAAAAATTATTTAATTATATGTATTTTATTGAACTAAATCACATGTTTTTTTATAGTAACAGCTTTCACTCTTTTTAATCCCATAATTATACCAAACACTTTTTTTATTATGATTTAAATATTTAATTTTTTCAAAATAATAATATATATTTATATGTGACTCATTTAATTTTAACTTGGTTTTAAAAATTAAAAAATACAAACCTTAATTTCATTTTTGTGGGCAAAATATATAAAAAATATTTTTTCAAACAAGTATTTACAAAAAAAAATCCAAATACAAAATGGGGATCCGATTATATTGACTAAATCACATGTTTTTTTATAGTAACAGTTTTCACTCTTTTTAATCCAATAATTATACCAAACACTTTTTTTATTATGATTTAAATATTTAATTTTTTCAAAAGAATAATATATATATATATTTATATATGGCTCATTTAATTTTAACTTTGTTTTACAAATTAAAAAATACAAAGCTTAATTACATTTTTGTGGGCAAAATATATAAAAATAATTTTTTTTCAAGCAAGTTTTTATAAAAAAAAATCCAAATGCAAAATGGAAATCCAAGTATATTGACTAAATCGCATGCTTTTTTTAGCAAAAGTTTTCACTCTTTTTAATCCAATAATTATACCAAACACTTTTTTCGGTTATGATTCAAATATTTAATTTCTCAAAAGAATAATGTATACTTATATATGGCTCATTTAATTTTAACTTTTTTTAAAAAATTAAAAAATACAAACCTTATTTTCATTTTTCTGGGCAAAATATATTTAAAAAAATATTTTTTTTCAAACAAGAATTTACATAAAAAAGAATCCAAATGCAAAATGGGGATCCGAGTATATTGACGAAAATACCCGAGCTCGGATGTGGACAAAAGGGACCACATGCGGGTCAAATCAGTCCTTTTAATGGTCGTCTATTTCAACGAGAGGGGTCCCGCCACTACCTCGTAGTTAATTATTACGATCATGCCGTTAATTGGATACTGACGGTCGGTGACGGCGACTAAATGCCGTTAATTAGGTGGTAAGCTAAGAGATATTTTTATACTCCATTTTTAAGAAATTTTTTATGAATCAACATTTTCCCACAATAATCTCCGTTTCAAAACGAAAATAATATCATAATAATATCATATTATGATATGTTATCTTGTGTATGAGAAATGATTGTTACAGCTTTTGTTACAGCAAACTCTGAGCGACCTTAATTGGTGTAAATCATCAAATTTTAAAAAATTTAAAAAAATAATCTTAATTAATGTTTAAACCATGGTTGCATGAATTGGAATCGGAATCGGAATCGGTTTTCCAGGGAGTCGGAATCGGAATCGGAATCGGAATCGGTCTGAATCGGTCAAGAATTGGTTCAGTTGAATCAGTCCAAATTAATTTAATCGGTCATATATAATAATTTGACAATTTATAATATAAATATATTAAAATTAGGTATTGATGTTATTTTGATATTATTTTGTGTATTATAGTTTCTGATATTTTTAAATATTTTTTAAGATTTTTTTAAAATTATTTAGAATTAATTATTATTTTTGACTCGAGTTAGACTCGAGTCAACTTTTAATTACGAGAATGCCACTCATTACCCGCCGCCGCCTCCGCCACGGCCGGCCTGGTCGGCCGCGAGTCTCGCGGCGGCGATGTCGGAGGATGTCGGCAGCCCGGTTGGACGAACAGTCGGCGGCCCGGAGCCGGCGGCGAGTCAGCGGCGATTCGTGCGTCACAGCTCGATTCGGTCTGGCCACACGTTGGTGGCGACGTTGCGAGGTCGGCGGTGAGGTCGGTAGCCCGGTCAGCGGGGAGCCCGGAGTCAGGGACGCACGGCGGAGGGCAGAAATAGGGCGGCGGCGGGCGGACGAGCGGCGGCGGCATGGGGGGAGAGGGTTTGATTTTTAGGTTTTTAAAATCCAAATTAGCATTTTACCCATGCTTAAATAATTTAATAAAAATCATACCTAGGGAATTTTAGTAATTTCATAAAAAAACCGATTCCGATTTAAATCGGCCGATTTCGATTCCGAGTTAAATCGGTCGAAATCGGCCGAACTCGGCCAATTCGGGGCCGAGATCGGCGCAATGCCGATCCGATTTAAATGGCCGATTCCACACGGAATCGGCCGATTCGTGCATCATGGGTTTAAACTCTCCGAATCGCGATAATCTGTACCAATCGAAATGGGGCTGCAAAGAGTTTGTTACAATAAGTACTACAATATATCTTTTTCCCTTGTGTGTATTTATGTATAGATTTATAGTAAATTACATCACCAAAATTTTTCCATTTATATTATATTATGATATGTTATCCTGTGTATGAGAAATGATTGTTAGAGCATTTGGCAGCCTTAATTAGTGTAAATCATCAAAATTTGAAAGAATTCAGAAAAGGTAATCGTAATTAATGTTTAAACTCTCTAAATCGTGATAATATGCACCAATCAAATGCGTGTATTTATGTATAGATTTATAGTAAAATATATCACCAAAAATTTTCCATTTATATTATATTATTATATAATGCGTTTAACTATTAAAATTAACCTTGAATTTGCACCCCACTTGAAATACTGTTTTATTTAATATAATGTTTGCACGTATTTATCCGGCCACGTGTATTATTTCTGAAGAATTGGTCCATGCTATTATAAAACTGCCAGAGGAGATTACAAGAGAAAAAGTCTCCGTCATTCAAAACTGAAGGAGAGAATTTGGGTGGAAAATCCTGACGGTTTATGATCCCACGCCCGTAATCTCGAAACAGAAGAAGCGTGGAAAACTCTATAAAAGACAAAGCCCGACGTATTGGGAAAGGGGGGCTCGTACGTTGAAAAGAAGAGAAATAGAAGAAAGAACAGGGGAAGAGCCCCTCGCCAGAGATTTATCTCCGGCGACCCCCTGGCCAACCACACCGCCATCTTTTCTGTGAAGACATTTCGCCCATTGTAGTAGAACCTATTGATCTATTTGAGCCTTGAAGATGAAACCTGAACCTTGCTGCTGTTGCACATGCCGGAATCAACAGCCATCAGCTAAGCCGTCGACTCGAAGAGGGTTCCTGAAGCGCTGCCGCCATGCCGACTAGGAGTCCCACTATCAGGTTCCCGCCGCCGTTGAAGCTGAGTGTCTTCCAGAGCGTTGCCGCCGTCCGTCCAAGGAAGAAGCCGCTACTCCATTGCATTGCTGATTACCATGGAACGTCAGCCTGTTGCCATAAAAGTTACTGCATTGCTAGCCCGCCAGTTGCCGAAGCTGAAGCTGCCCATCACTGCACTACCGCCGGCCATGACGGAGAAGACTACCATCGCTAGAATTTTGCCACGAAGTAACCCATCACAGCAGTCCGAAAACAGGCGGTAACAGCAGCAAGAGCAGACTTCACCGCCGTTTTCGACCAGTCCGGCAGTTACCAGCCCCAGTGGAGTGAAATGTGAAGACGGAGGAGTGGTCTCGAAACCCAAAGTGAGATTTCGCCGGTGTTCGCCATTGCAGTCGCCGGAGAAAAGCCACGAAGAGACCCATCCGACCAGAGGAAAAGATAGAAAACAGAGCGGATAACAGCAGCAAAAGCCAGATTTCGCAGCCGTTTTCCGACCACCTCCGGCCGTTCCCAGCGCCGCCGTGGAGTGAAATGTGAAGACAGAGGAGTGGTCTCGAAACCCAAAGTGAGCTTCGCCGGTGTTCGCCATTGCAGTCGCCGGAGAAAAGCCACGAAGAGACCCATCCGACCAAAGGAAAAAGCAGAAAACAGAGCGGAAAAACAGTCGCGGAGAGCTGATTTCGCGGCCGTTTCTCGATCGCCGCCGGTCGTTTCCAGACCTTCTGTTGATATCAAGTGAAGATGGAGAAGTGATCTACAAGAACATGCCGAGAGCCGCCGGAGTTCGTCGCTGAGGTCGCCGGAAAAAATTGAGAAGTGACCGATCGGAGCAGCGTAGCACAAAAGTGCAGAAAAGTGTCCAACTTTCCGGCATCCGACCGACCGACCGGAGCCGCCGCTGACTGTCGGACCACCGCCAAGACCTTCACCATTCTGAGATCTACAGTTCTGGGTGAACTCCACCACCATCAGACGCCGGAAAAGCCGCCGCCGGAGCCCCCAAAATCGCCGCCGCGTCACGCCGTAGCCGGGTCTGTCGTGCCCGTTTACCTCTGACCGAATCCGCTTTCCTGTCAGGTCCGTGATCAGATCCATCTGCCCCACGAATTGCTAGACCCGCGAACAGACCCGGAACCGTGATCGTGTCCGAGACCCGCCCTGTGACCCGGATTTGAGTTGGCCCACCGTGCACCACAAGCAAACTGGTGTACGCATAAAGGAAAGAAAGCCTGCGCACGCCATCCGGTCCGGTCCAGCATTTATTTGGTTTAAACCAACCCGGAACGGCCCGGTTCAGTGTATTATTGTTCCAGAAATAATTTGAAGGCATTATAGATCTTGGATTGAGCCTAAACTTACTACCCCACCGTTTTTGGACGCTCTGGACACATTGGTGGGGTCATTTTAAGGATTTAAAGAGCAGAAAGGGATAAATATTGGCATTGGAGTCAAAGATCTTAGGCGAATTGATTTACCGGTGGCAAAAATTCACTGTTTTGTGTAACTTGTAAAAATCAATGGAGAAATAGTGGATTGTGAGTACTAATCTCACCGTGGACTGACTTAGGGATTCAAGTTGAACCCTAAGGAACCACGTAAAAATTCCTTGTGTGTCATTTTACTGTTTCTATTTTCATCGCATTATCTCTTTGCGCGGCAAGGGCGCCTCGGTCCCACCGAACCTTTAAACCCGAATCACACCCCAGAACCGATTCGAGGGGGCGGACGATCCCGTGCCCGAACATATTTTTGGCGACTCCACTGGGGACCAGCTAGAAGGTAGCAGTGTCGTTTGAAGATTTGTGCGAGTAAGGAGGAATGGCACCAGAGACAAGGAATGCGGCACGACAAAGAAGTAATAATGAGGATAATTCATCCACATCAACTGAAGGTAGGCAACAATTTGAATTAAACATGGAAGAAAGTCAGCACATAGCGGGAAATGTGCGCGAAAGAATACAACAGCTCGAAGCAGTGTTGAATGAAGGAGATGAAGGAGGAATTACTCCAAGGAGAAGCATGTTGAGGCGAGATGATCAAAGTCCAAGAAGCAATGAAGAGGTAAACCAACCATTAGAAGCCGAACAAGTGCTTTTGACAGCAACAAATCAGCTAAGTGGAGGACAAGTACTGAATCAAGCAATTGAAGAAAGATTCCGCCAAGGTGAAGAGCGGATGCAACGAATTGAGGATATGATACAACAAGTGCTGGCCCAGATGCAACGGGCTAGTGCTGCAAACGGGAGCTCGTCAAGAAGAGAAGACGACCATCCCACGCAATGTCCAACAACGGACCAACCCCTGGAGGCTAGACAGATGTCTTCAACCTCTGAAAATCCAATTGTATCTACCTCACTCCCAGCTACCTGCACAGCATTGAGGGATCAAGCTAACATCCCTCACGAAATCAACAATTTGTTTCTCATTTCAAGTACTGAGTCCACCCACCAAACATCTACAACTTCAACTTCGTTGCCCGAACAGATTTGGATGCAACACTATCCCACTATACAACCGAATCGGACTGAATATAGTTTACTCCCTCACTCAACATGGTTTCCACAACCACCGTATTGCCAACCACCATACCCATACCAGTGGTATAGCCCTGCACGCTCCCAACAACTATCTTCTATGGTGTTTCCACCATCAATCACCACCACGGTACCCATCCCAACAGTACCGTCAGCAATGCCAATAAGTCAAATGTCAGTTCCTATTACAGATTTACCAGCAAGTCTGCCACAAGCCCAATTGCCAACCATGTCAGTAGCACCAATGTCAGACCTTTGTTATGAAGAGTTGAAAGCAGAAATGGATGCACAAGCCGCACTTATCACTGCATTGATTGGAAAGAAAGATAAAGAATCAACTGAAGCGACAAAGCGTCTTCAACCATTAGCTGATGAAGTCTACACAGAGGTTTTTCCTGAGAAGTACAAGTGCCCAACCTTCACAAAGTTTGATGGAGATGGCAACCCTGAAGATCACATCACAATCTTCGAGATTGAGTGCGGAACAATCTCGACAAATGAAAAGTTAAAGTTACAACAATTCCCAGCTTCTCTTAATGGTAATGCACTTAGATGGTTCAACAATCGCCCACCCAGATCAATCAAATCATGGGAGGAACTCATCGAGCAATTCACAGCTCATTTTCAGTCAATTGATATCCCAATAAAGATTGAGCATTTAAGGCAATGCCAGAGAAAACCAGGTGAAGAATTTGCTACATATGTAAAAAGATTCAGAAGTCTTTCATCCCAAATGAAAGAGACTCCAGAGATCAAGGAGCTTGTAAAGATTTGCGCGATGAATGCTGGATCAGCAGCTTGGTTCCTGAGTGCTGCACAATGCAATACATTTGAAGAACTCTTTGAAAGGGTGCTAATATATGAGGAACTCAACAGAATTTCAGCTTCAACAAAGAATAAAGGAGCATCAAGCAATGCAGTCACCGAGCTTGGTCACATGGATCATGAGTGGCAAGTGAAGACTAAGAATGGAAGTGAAAATCCAAGATATACACCTCGAGAGTCTCGACAACAGCGTGAATGGAGGAATATTAAAGACTACACCTTCAACACTGGAGATACTGAAAGATGGTTTGACGTGTTGAAGAGCAAAGGAAAGATCACACCATGGACTCCAAAAAATTTGCCAAAGCCAGAAGATGAAAAGAACGAAAATTTTTGTCGATTTCACCAGAGGTTAGGTCATTCTACAGTGAAATGTCGAGACATGATGGAGAAGATCCAAGAGTTACTTGACAAAGGTGATATAAAGTACAAAACTTCAACTGCCAATGTGATGACAGTGAGCCACTCATCTTCACTAATCAAGTCTCAAAAGAGAATGGAAAAGCTAGATGAAGGAAGGAAAAATGAGAAAATGGATGCCCCGATGGTTAAGGTCAAAGACATGGAAATGCCACCTGTTTCCACTAAAGAAGTAAAGAAAGGGTTCCCTACATCTCCAATGATGCATGAGTTTGAAATTCAAACTGATCAAAAAGGAAAGGAGCTTAATAAAGAAGAAATAGAAGATCAGCTTATTGTTCAAACAACTTCGACTCAAGAAGAAGTTAAATTGAAGGATTCAATGCAATATGGAAAAACAAAACTTCGCCTGATTTGCAGTTACGGTGGAAAGATAGCGATCCAAGGAAGGAAGAAACATTACATTGGAGGAAACACACGACTTGTTTTAGTGGATCGTGATTGTTCTTATTCAAGTCTTGTTACTCGAATCAAGAGTACATTTTCTACTAGCAGCCCTTTCATGATCAAATGTCAGCTACCAGGTGAAAGCTTGAAGTACCCAATCACAATTGCTAGCAATGAAGACTTGACAAATATAATTGAAGAGCAAGAGGAATTCAACACAAGCACAAGATCAACTTCTCGCCTTCACTTCTTTGTATTACCGAAGAAATCAAGATCACCATCCAACTCAACATTGGACAAGAAGTTAAGGGCATCAATAGAAACTATTACTCCTAAAAGGTTTAAAAGAGAATCCAACAGCTCAACAAATAGTACGATGCATCACAAAAGAACAAGGTCTCCCCCATATCATCGAAGGAAAAGAAGACATCATGAGATCTTCTTGCCAAAGAAGCTAGATGCTAAGAAAGAGAAGTCACAGCTGAGAGTAGAAACGAAATTGTCATTCCCTCATTGCTACTCAAATCTAAAAAGTAAAAGGAAAGAAATATGGATTTGGAGACCACGGTTGTCGAGCAAAGAAGTCGCTCTCCTAAATCAAAATAATGGGCAGTTATCACAAAGTGACCCAGAAGGGGTCGTCTTAGCTTGAGAGCAAAATATTATTCTTCGCAAAAAAAAAAAAAAAAAAAGAAGAAAAGAAAAAGAAAAAGAAAAAAAACAAACTCTATTTTTTGCCGATTCTTCTTTCCAAGTTTGCGAAAAATCGGCAAGGGGGCTAATGTTTGCACGTATTTATCCGGCCACGTGTATTATTTCTGAAGAATTGGTCCATGCTATTATAAAACTGCCAGAGGAGATTACAAGAGAAAAAGTCTCCGTCATTCAAAACTGAAGGAGAGAATTTGGGTGGAAAATCCTGACGGTTTATGATCCCACGCCCGTAATCTCGAAACAGAAGAAGCGTGGAAAACTCTATAAAAGACAAAGCCCGACGTATTGGGAAAGGGGGGCTCGTACGTTGAAAAGAAGAGAAATAGAAGAAAGAACAGGGGAAGAGCCCCTCGCCAGAGATTTATCTCCGGCGACCCCTGGCCAACCACACCGCCATCTTTTCTGTGAAGCATTTCACCCATTTATAGTAGAAGCCGTCATTGATCCATTTGAGCCTCGAAGATGAAACCAGTACCTTGTTGCTGTTGCACATGCCGGAATAAAGATTGCTGTAAAACTGTCGCCATCGCCATGAGAAGAGGAGAAGACCGGTGAAGCAAGGTCTCCAACGCCAATGTCCGTCCAAGACCGCTCTCCATTCCCAGTGTTCCCTCACCTGTTCCCTCAAAGCCAAGCCGCCAGCCAAAGCTGTGCCCAAACCCGCCGGCAATGAAGAAGAAGATCACGCGTCGCTCAGAATTTTGCAATAGCCGTCTCAACAGTCCGAGAACAGAGCGTTAATTGCGGCAAAAGCCAGACTTCACCGCCGTATTGCCGACCACGTCCGGTAGTTACCAGCAAAGGCGAGTGAAAGCTGTGAAGACGCCACCACTGACTACGAACGCCTCGAAGTGACGATTGCCGCCGGAGACTTCGCCATTGCAGTCGCCGGAGAAATAGCCACGAAGAGACCCATCCGACCAGAGGAAAAGATAGAAAACAGAGCGGTAACAGCAGCAAGAAGCGCAGATTTCGCAGCCGTTTTCCGACCACCTCCGGCCGTTCCCAGCGCCACCGTGGAGTGAAATGTGAAGACAGAGGAGTGGTCTCGAAACCCAAAGTGAGCTTCGCCGGTGTTCGCCATTGCAGTCGCCGGAGAAAAGCCACGAAGAGACCCATCCGACCAAAGGAAAAAGCAGAAAACAGAGCGGAAAAACAGTCGCGGAGAGCTGATTTCGCGGCCGTTTCTCGATCGCCGCCGGTCGTTTCCAGACCTTCTGTTGATATCAAGTGAAGATGGAGAAGTGATCTACAAGAACATGCCGAGAGCCGCCGGAGTTCGTCGCTGAGGTCGCCGGAAAAAATTGAGAAGTGACCGATCGGAGCAGCGTAGCACAAAAGTGCAGAAAAGTGTCCAACTTTCCGGCATCCGACCGACCGACCGGAGCCGCCGCTGACTGTCGGACCACCGCCAAGACCTTCACCATTCTGAGATCTACAGTTCTGGGTGAACTCCACCACCATCAGACGCCGGAAAAGCCGCCGCCGGAGCCCCCAAAATCGCCGCCGCGTCACGCCGTAGCCGGGTCTGTCGTGCCCGTTTACCTCTGACCGAATCCGCTTTCCTGTCAGGTCCGTGATCAGATCCATCTGCCCCACGAATTGCTAGACCCGCGAACAGACCCGGAACCGTGATCGTGTCCGAGACCCGCCCTGTGACCCGGATTTGAGTTGGCCCACCGTGCACCACAAGCAAACTGGTGTACGCATAAAGGAAAGAAAGCCTGCGCACGCCATCCGGTCCGGTCCAGCATTTATTTGGTTTAAACCAACCCGGAACGGCCCGGTTCAGTGTATTATTGTTCCAGAAATAATTTGAAGGCATTATAGATCTTGGATTGAGCCTAAACTTACTACCCCACCGTTTTTGGACGCTCTGGACACATTGGTGGGGTCATTTTAAGGATTTAAAGAGCAGAAAGGGATAAATATTGGCATTGGAGTCAAAGATCTTAGGCGAATTGATTTACCGGTGGCAAAAATTCACTGTTTTGTGTAACTTGTAAAAATCAATGGAGAAATAGTGGATTGTGAGTACTAATCTCACCGTGGACTGACTTAGGGATTCAAGTTGAACCCTAAGGAACCACGTAAAAAATTCCTTGTGTGTCATTTTACTGTTTCTATTTTCATCGCATTATCTCTTTGCGCGGCAAGGGCGCCTCGGTCCCACCGAACCTTTAAACCCGAATCACACCCCAGAACCGATTCGAGGGGGCGGACGATCCCGTGCCCGAACATATAACTTGATAAAAAAAGAGTAATTTAAATTACCTAGATATTCGCCCAATTTTATACAATCAAAATACTTGTTTTATTGGTGCTATTTAACTAAATCACCCACCAAATTTTCTTAAAAAATGCAAAATACTATCATGTAAAAAACAACATAATAAATATAATAAATAAATTGCAGGAAATTCTTAACATGGGACTACTCAACCATTAGCTCGAGTACACAAATTCTAGTAATCTTTCGAGCTACCATATAACTTTGCCGAGATAAACGAGCGGTATATTTTTGACATTTTGAGCCCGTAGAAAGAGTCGAAAGATGTAAAAGGATCTGTGGTTAATTATAAAATAATTAGAAATAAAAACTAGTCTCTGTCACTAGGAATTGACTTCATTAATATAAATAGTCTTACCCACCTATTAAAACTGAACACATCATTTTCACAAAAGATGCTCTTCAGCCGACAATAACACTTGGTATTAAACATATTAAACGAGTACATCCAAACGCCCATCAGCAGCTGCCATGTACTTACAGTTTGGTTCTTTCCAAAACTCACAACAAATGAAATCACTGTAATAGCAACCCTTGATAGGATGTATTAAAAGAACCAAGAAGACAATTGTATCTGTTGTCTTGATCACCTTAGTCATCATCATCATCAGGTGGTGACAACCAAAGAAGGATAAGCTTTGCTAAACATATCCTTGTCATTGGCGCTTTGTATATGTCAAAGGCCAAGAAAAACACCAAAACTTCTTTGGTGGTGAGAGTTGAGTCTTTGAGACCATCTGTTCCCATAGTGCAGGTTGTAAACATCAAGGCCAGAAAATGCCATGTATAAATGTTAAGATCATTAAAGAAGGCCAGGGTCAATAATGGTTGTATAGCATTTTATCCATGGCATGGATTCTGTAATAAGTCAAGCATGGTACTAAGAGGAAGATTCATAAAAGATTACAAAAATTATGTTGGATGCACAAATTCATAGGCTTCCATTTCAAACCTTGAAGAGAAAAAAGGAGAGACGCCAATCTCTCAGGGAGTTGCACAACAAAAGCACCATATATGGAATGAGTTGACTGGTTATCCTCATTTTTTTAGAACCTAATCAACCTCACTTGATTCCTGCATTTGGAATTGAAGAGGTACACAGCCCAGCGGATGTCATGAATGGTATCCCCTTGAAAGTAGCAACACCATTGCTATCAGTGTGAAGATGCTGCATCCATAAAAGTGAAGATCTTTTTAGCAAAACTCATGAATTCGACTAAACTGTTGAGCAATGAAACAGGTATAACCATTCCCACTAGATTTCAAGTTTTTTAAGTCAAAAGTTAACCTAATAAGACAAAATAATTCAAACTTGTGTAGATGGGAATTCTGGAATGAAGATTTTAAAAAGGTTAGAATCATTAAAAAAGCTTGAACTTCAATCCATTAATTCCAATGTATTTTTCTTATTTCGAGAATATGATAAATCACTATTGATCTGCTCAAACATACTCTAGCAAATTTCGTCGACAAGTCCTTTCAATGACTAATAAACAAGTAAGCATGCATTATGGACACAGATAACAAAATCCAATCATTCATGACAAGTTAGTTCAGATTCGAACATGTCCAACTGGGCAGGGTTGGAGCCTCCCCCTTTCTCACAAAGGTATGATCCACTTTTTTACTAATTAAAATCAACAATATGTATGAATGATCAATTTATTGTCATCACCAAAATCCCCAACAAATGGGTTGAAGGCAACTTTCTCATTGCAGCACTTGCTTCTACACAGCAATACGCAGGAGCATCCATAATTGTGTATCCAAAAGGCTCAAGACTACTCCTACGTTCAATGTATGTGCTTGATGCTCAACTCTGTAATAGCCAATTAAGAAGTACAATCTTTTACAGCATACATTTAACTTTTTAATTCTAATTTTTATTTTAGAAAAAAACTAAATCTCAAAAGCAGTTGACACAAGGCAAAGTAATATACCGGTGTTATCTTCTCCAACTGTTTCTTCTTTGGGTTTAAGACATCTTCTGGCTTGCCCTCATATCTGTAGAAAACCAATACATGAGTGAAACTTGCTTATGTTCTCATAAATAAAGTGTGGTCTATCAACACTCTTCAATGCAATTGATGACATCAAATGAGCAACAGAGAATGTTGTTTATTCAAAATTACTACATCTGATTAATGCAACGTAAGCACAAACCCTGCAAATGAAACCCGCTCCCCTGGCAAGGCACCTTGTGGAGGAAGTAAAGGCTCGACTGCAGTATGATCTTCATTAGAAGCACATAACACCTGACCAAAAACATAAAGTAAACACATAGGAGATTAGCCAAAGCAAGCAACCTTAGCAACAGATGCATAAAGCCAATTATGATTTATGATATTTGGGATTTTTGCTGACAGAATGATCAAATATGAGCAATTTCATTTTAAAAGACAGCTAAGCCTGGCACAGGGGTGTTATTGAAGGCTGTTACTGTTAGTGAAGCGAAAATAAATTAGGATATGAATTAAGAAACAAAAAAAGTGGAAATTGGAGCACAAACAGTCTAACCAATCCTGCTGACATCACATCTCGTAACTTGCCAGGCTTCACATTTGTCACAAGCACCACTAGCCGATTCTACATGCAACAAACCATAAGTACTAGCAGTTTTGTATACAAAAAGAGTCCTAAGGGAAACTCAGAAAGAACATCTACTTCAGAAAAAAGGCCTAACTGTTAATTCTTCCGGGGTGCAATATTTTGCAAGACCACTAACAACTTGGCGGACGTTTCCATCACCTACATCAATTTCCTCAACAAGCAAACTGCATAGGAGAAGATTACAGGATGATCAGGGATAAAAAATATAATAAATTAATCAAGTGAACCAAAACGTCATCATTTCAAGAATCCAGAGAAACCTGTCAGCAGAAGGGTGCTTCCATGCCTTGCGGATAAGACCAACCTGAATATTTAACAAACTAACGCTCACATCTGTTTCTTTGCCAACTGATTCTTTCTGTGGTTCCACATCCTTTGCCTTGGAGATTTTGTTGTCATCACAAGCCTACGTATACATTGAACCAGCAGTATTATAACTGGTAAAAACTTGAAAAAAGGATAAGCACAAAATAAGAGATATCACAGCAAAAATTTCAAACATTTTCATCATGTAAAATACCTCAGAGGTAGCTTTTGTTTGCTGTGTTTTAACTTCAATTTTTTCACTGTTTTTCAAATCAGGAGCATCCTTTGCAGGTGCTAATTTTTCAGCACCCTTCTTAGCCTGCATAAAATTTACGAGGGCATTACTTCAAACCATTTTAAGTTACATAGTCACATCACTTCCAGAAAATTGCTAGGATAATCATAGGTGTTTCAATTTTCTTCAACCCAACATGAACTTTAAGCAGTTTATGAGCAACAAAAGTACTCACAGGTGGTTCAAAAGTAGCCTTCTCCACATGGAGCTTTCCCAGTGATTCCCCAAAATCCTCCTTGTTCTGCAAAGAAAAAACGGTGAGACAAAAACCCATCTTGGTTATAGTGTTTGAGTGCACTTTCCTTCTTCTTCCACCTAATACCTGAATGGTGTTAGGGAGGGGCGGGGGTTGGCATGGATCCCAAATTAGGATCCATGTAATAGCCAAATTTTGGATGGCTGGATGTTCTTCCTAAGGCCAATTCTTTGAAGTGCAATAAATAAATTTTTTTTAAGAATTGTTATGATAGTATCTATGGCAAGAACATCTAATTCTCATGCCAGCAGCTTCTTTTGATAAGAAGATAAGTGAACTTTTATTTTTAAATGGAAGAAATGCATTAGGAAAAAAATGTACAAAAAACTAGATAAGAGAAAGTTCAGAACATAGCCGAGCAAACAAGCTAGTACACATTCATTAATAGCTCACTCAATTATTATAAGGTTATGAGTTCCAATAACATATTTTCTGAATTTATCAGCCATAAACTGAAAGCCAGAAGTATGATCAACCACAAAAGTTTGTAATGAAGACAAGACCTCTAAAAATAGTAAAGCATCAACATTATAGGAGTAGGAACGAAGTCAGCTAAGCATACATAATAAGTAAAAATCAGAGCACCCCCAAAGGTTATAAAAGTATTGATATTTTCCAAAGCCTATTTAGGAAATGAAATCATATGTGAAGGACAAAAATAAAAAGCTTCAGATGACAAAAAAGTTAAGCATGCAAAAGGCCCAACAGAAATGAGTCATAAAGCTAATCACTCACTTGGACATAGTCCAACCATCTCAACAAATTAGGAAATTTTTGCCTTTCTGAAATTGGAAGATTGCTCTGCAGGAAGACAATAATTAGAACACATAAACATGAGCAACATTTCAGGTAAAAAGAATTGTTCGAAAGAAGAACGTAACTGTCAACAACAAACTCTATGGAATGCTTAATAGTTAGAACTCAAAAACAAACTCTATGAAACTTTCCCTGAGCCGTTACTGTCACTTGTCTTGACTTAAGTCTTTGGTTTTTAAAATCAAGAAATGTAACTATTGACCCCATCAAAACAAAAATTTGAAAGGTGTAAAAGCAGGTGTACATCACAAATTCACCCCACTACCGAACATCAGACAATGAAAAAATTGAACTTTACAAGGATATAAAATAACTTAACAAGAAAGAAGACAATTAGGTCTAAGTGGCATTAAGTTACATGGATACTAATACTGTAGCACATTAAGGTAAATGCAGAAATGTAACTAACAGAATGTAATCAGAATTCACTAGCAAGTGATAGATAATGTCAACGGAATGTCAGAGGCATGGGCATGAACACACCACAAACGAATGCAAAGCCGAGTATACGACAACATCTGCTTCAGAAGTTTTAAAACCATCACCCAGGAGAACAGACTTTTTAACCAATTCCTCATTAAGACCTTCAAGCTTCAAAAGTGAGGATCCAGACTCCGCAACAAAAGAGCTTGCAAAATCGACCCACTTCATCACCTGTTCCATAAAAGAAACAGAAAACAGTCTTTTATCAGAAAAATTTTGAGTACATGCTACAAACCTACTAAACAAGAATCAACAAGTCACCTCATCTTTGTTTGTAAGCTTTGATTCATTTCCACTGATACTCAAAAACTTCAAGAACAAGGCCTTAATGTCATCTTCAAGAGACAGTTCACTGGGAACTTTCTGCATAATACCAAGTTAACACGTCATAATATGATATCCATCTTCAAAATGAAATCATAAATCATAAAAAAAAAAGCCTCAAAGCTCTTGACGAGCCACACCATCATAACAAGTCATTATATACTAACCAATTAGACCAAACTAAACCAACATCCAATCACAACATAACAACTTAAACACAAATAGGTCAGAAGCTCCAAAACCCAGCATTCAACTACTGTAAACAGCAACCAACATAACATAAACCTCCAAAAAAACAACATGAAACTCGAGTGCAATCTAATCGCAATAATGCTGATAGTAATACATGAATGTATCCAGTTGACATATTAGTTGATGTAATTATTTTGTAACCAACCTTAGCTTAGCTACCATAGTCTTATTAACAAGGAGATAACCTCCCTATATCATCTTAATACTGTGCATCTTTTTGACGCATTGCAACTGCATAAACAACAATCAACGTAACAGAAGCTTCTAACAAACACCATGAAACTCGACGTCAATGCGGTACCAATATTGTTGATAATAATTAGTCAACGTACCTAGTTAACGGATTAGCTGATGTAATGATTGTACAACCAATATTAGCTTAACTATCATAGTTTAATTGATTCACTAAAAATACCTCACTTCTACTAACGACAATACGAACTGTCCAAGCTACTCTCAATGGTGCGAATGCTCTTTGACGCATTACAACAAACAGGCTGTGGGCAGCAGGTGCAAGCGACAATCATACACAGAGAACGAAGGAGGGTACCATAAAAATCGAAAAGAACGAAACTTTTGGAGAGATAGGAGGTCGGGGATTCTTACAAAGTCGGGCGAAGAGCGATGGGAGAGAGCTCGAAGCAGGGCTTGGTTCCGGCTCGAGGTGGTCGACGCCATGGCCGCCTCCAACGTAGAAGATCGCTTCGTATACAAAAAAATTAAAAAATGTTAGTTTGGAGAGGTTGATAGCAATTGGGCCTTTTTCATGGGCTTTGTGTGTTAGTCCAGCCCATTTAATTTTTTTTGGATGGCTAATGATATTTTTTAATAATAAAATTAATAATTTTAAAAATAATCATAAGAATTTATAATTTATTCTCCATTATAATATAAGCACCGGAGATTATCGATTCAAATCTCTAGAATTATCAATAATCTAATTAAAAACATCATGAGCCTTGTTTTTGTCTGATAATCTCCCAATAAATGAATATATTAATGCTTAATTTTGAATTATTTATGTCATTTTTCATCTCCTCCATAATTTTATTCACTTCATTTTGGGTCATCCCATTTTTTAATATTATGGCAAAACTACACATAATATTTTTTCACACACGCTTGATAAGTGGTTAAAGAGGTAATTTTCTTTTTATTTTTTATTTTATTTTTCAAGGCAAACATAAAATTTAATAAAAGTTAAACATATTATTATACGCCGAAGACATAGCTAACGTATTAGCTTGCAGATTAAGACGGTGAGGGAGCCAAAGCACTTTGACACTAAGTTTTTTACACAGAGGACTTAACCTCATCAAACCAAGGCAAAAGGGGTACTTCTTCTACCTTCATGACATCAGAAAAAGGGTCTTCAAAACACTGAGCAATCACTTACAGTCTACAAAAATTTGCAAATGATAAATATTCTTTTCTTTTAACACATGGTTTAAGAGGAAATGTATGGGAAATGAAAAGAATGTTTATATTTTACATTTTGATGCTACTGCCGAACTATTAAAAGGGTTAGTCACAAAAAAGTCTACTTGGCCATAAATCTTGATCAATATTTCATATTTTAAGTACTATAACTCTACTAAGGTTCTTTGTCCGGGGAGATCTACAAAATGTTCTTGCATGAAAATTAAACTTATTTAATCATGAGCTGGAGAAAGGATCTACGCGTGGCGATGCCGAGGAGAACATTGTGAAGAAGAAGAGGTGTTTGGAGGGTAATCAGGTGCCAGGACCCGTTACTGTATGTCCACTTTGTTGACCTTTTGCACTTGACCGCATCCATGAGTACTTTGTTTGTGGCCCAGCTTAAAAGTCAGACCACCCCTACCAAGTTCACTTGTAGATTGAGTCCGATTCAATTCGGTTCAACCTGAGTGTTAGCTCGGGATTTATTTCAAGACCTTTCTATACTTCATTTTACATGAAACTTGGTACCTTAATATTTTTTAGAATTTTGGACGCAATAGCGAAGCCATTTTGAAGATTTGAAGATCATAAGTGAAGAATTAGGGCATTGGAGAGTTTAAACTATCAAAGACGAATCAAATTAAAGGTGGCAAAAAAATCATTAATTTGTGTAAAGTGTAAAATCAAATAAGAGATAGTGAACTTGTGATTATTAAGCCACTGTGGACTTATTTAGAGATTCGAGTTGAACCCTAAGGAACCACGTAAAAAATCTCGTGTGTTATTCCCTATTTGTGACATTTTATTTTTATTTTTATCGCACTATTTTTTGCACGATAAGGGTGCCTCGGTCCCACCGAACCCACTTATTTAACTCAATTCGGCACAAAGCAAAGTATGATTCTAAGAGCAGAAATCCCATGACCAAACACACACACATATATATATATATTGAACAGGCACAAACATGATGCGTCCACTTATGTTCGAGTTTGATAACCCATATCCATCTCCTTTCCTGCCCTTGATGACTCGGTCCTTGCAGCTCTACAACCTAGGGAGGAGATAAGAAGAAAATAAAAATAAGAAGAGATAGATAAGGATTAAGAGTCCTGAATCATGGAACTAACTGGGAAGCTTGGGGTTTTATTAATACCCAAGTACTGAAAGAGAAAAGGGCTCATACGTTAAAAACAAGAAAGAAAGAAGAGAAGAGCAGGAAAGGAAGAAGAAAGGGGAGGAGCCCTTCGCCGGAGATCCATCTTTGGCGATCTCCAAGACCATCGGCGTGTAGCTTGGAGTGGCCCTGACACAACCCAGTTGAGAACCATCGTCAGAATAGCTACCGGTCACCCAAAAATTACCCAAAAAGAAGCCCACCAGAGAAGAAAGGAGCAAAAATCAGAAACATGTCATCAATTTTGGAGCCACCGCCCGACCAACCCAATTTGCCTCCGACTATGTCACCACTTCCACTAGTCTCTCCTCAACACCAAAAACAAGCACAAACCAATAGTTTCCTCAGAGGAAGCCTGTCGTCACAGAAGCAGCACGACAACAGGAAGCATCCAACTTCTCAAACTCTGTCTAGCCAATCACTGCCACTACAGGACAATCAGTCGCATCCAATCGATCTTACTTGTCCCCGAATACAATCCAAAGTCAAATCCCGCCGCAGTAAGCCGCCACCATCGAAGGAAAATAGCAATAGAACCCAACCAAAAACAGTTCTGCTTATACTTCCAAGCATTGTCACCACCGGTCGGACTCACCTCCAACCACCGGATTACCACTAGAAGCTTCATATATTTGAGATCCACAGATCTGGGTGGCTGCCGATCATAGTCGTTGTCGGAGCCTCAAAGCCCATGTTGCACCGCCGTCGTAGTCTGGTCCGTCGAGCCCGTTTGTTGTTGATCGTGTCCGCAAAACCTGTCCAGATTCATGACCAGTTCCATTGCCCCCTGGTTGACCGTGATCACATTCGTGTTCTCGGACCTGCGACCACGCCCGCACACCCATCTACGGCTTTGAGCCAGTGCATAGTCAGCCAGACACACACAAAATTTTCGAGAAGCCCGCATACACCACCCCGTCTGGTCCAACATTGTTCTAGTTTGGACCAACCCAAAATGGTTTGGTTCAGTTTATTATCATTCCAAAAATAATTTAAAAACTTTCTAGACCTCGAATTGAGACAAAACTTACTACTGCACTATTTTTTGACGCTTTGGACATAGTGGTGGGGTCATTTTAAAGATTTGAAAATAGGAAGGGATGAACTAGGGTATTGGAGTTGAAGCATGATTAATTCAAAGAAGTTGGCAAAAATTCACTATTTTGTGTAAAGTGTAAAAATCAAGGAAAATAGTAAGTTCGTAGTTATCTAGCCACCGTGGACTGACTTAGGGATTCAAATTGAACCCTAAAGAGCCACATAAAAATCTTGGGGTGTTTATTCCTTGCCCACGATATTTTATTTCTATTTATTTTACTCGCACGATTTCTTTGAGCGACAAGGGTGCCTTTGGTCCCACCGAACCTACTCTGACTCAACACAAAGTGAAGCGTGATTCACAGGCCCCCCGCACCCACACACATATATACATATATATATATACATATATATATATATATGTGTATGTATGTGTGTGTGTGTATGTGTGTGTGTGTGTAGTCTGAACATTATAATTGAACCCCCTGGTTGAGACCATGTCTCCACAACTAGCCATCACCTAAGAAACAGTCCACTGTTGTTCCAAAATCAAAAAAAGAAGATAAGATGAATGAGAAGATAAGAGGAGATAGGTGAGGATTGAAAGCCCTAAATCATGGAACTAATTAGAGGCTTGGAGTTTTATAAATAATCAAGCAGTGAAAGGAGAATAGGGGGGGGGGGGGTGTTGGGATGGGGGCTTGTATGTTAAAAAAACAGGGAGAAGAAGAAGAAGAAAAAGCACGAAAGGAAAGAAGAAATGGGAGCATATATATATATATGTTCGTCCAAACATTATAATCGAACCCCTTAATCGAGCTCATGCTTCCACAACTAGCCATCTCCTAAGAAATAGTCCACTTTAGTTCCAAAATCAAAGGAAGAGAAGATGAAGATGAGGGATAGGTGAGAATTGGAAGCCCTCGCTGGAGCAGCACCTTATGTAACACCCCATTTCGGTTCACCAGTGAACCAACCCAAAAATATTACTGGTGACTGAACCACTTGCTAATATACTTGATTTAGTTAAGTTGACCCGAATCCACCCTTGGCATCTCAAGATGGTGATGCAACATGCAAAGAATGAATAGGATGCGTGGGTTCTAACATTGTCCTACATATATGCTATAATATGCAATCAAACAAAAATAAGCCAAACAAACAAAACGTTTAAAGAAAATAGTTATTTTTAAAATAAAATAGACAGAGTCTCCCTTAAAAGTGCAATAGGGACCACCCTATCAACAACAAATAGTATATATTTATAACAATAAAAATAAAAAACACAGTCCAAACACAACATTTCTTTCACATTCCAATTATCGTTACTTTCCTTTATCTGAGCCGAGTCTAAACTCCATTGGTCAACCTGTTCATTTTCATTCTCAATTTCATTCACATGCAAAAAGTATTTATTCATTCATAGAATAAGATTCAAAGTTCATCATTTAAAACAATTCAACACTCATCATTGTCACCAATTACATTCGGCAGGTACATATGTGCGACATTTTAGTGCTGCTCCTCCACAGTCTCGACAACGCTCATTCCTCGTGGTTCTCACTTACATATATAATAAAAAGACGTCAGTAACGAGTGTTACTGATCCAAAAATAACTAATAACAAACTGACATAGGATAGCTAACCCTCCTATTGAATGAAAACATCATTACTCTTCCTCATAGAACTCTCATAAGGGCAATAATTAGGAGTCGTTGACCTCACGTGACAACGTCCCCTTTCTATCTCATCCTCATTCATTTGTCACTTTAAACTATCCCTTGCACGGGAAAATCATTCTCTTCTCTTTCAACCCTCTACATCCTCCATATCACTCCTAACCCTAAGTACAAACGCCGAATACTTTCAGGCATACGCCTTCAATACCCTTTGAAACTGCAAGTTTAGACATGTGATGTATAGCAGTACCCGTAAACCTCCACACTTCTCTAGGTTTAAGGAACTCAAAGGTGGAGTTATCAGGATCCCTCAAAGAATGGAATCATGAACGCTCACCAATTCCAGAGCCCACTTTGACGAACACAAGCCCTATCTCAAGACGTGGCCGTCGATTTTCCCTCGTCTCACATCTCACTGAAAATGCGAAAAACTACATATATGTAAGTCTGGGTAGGGATTTCAGTATAATAGGCCCGAAGGCATCGTGAGCTGGATCTGAGTTTCGAAAATAAACTCGAGGGATCTCATCCTTGATGGCCCATGTGGAGTGAGATATAATAAATCCATTGCTCGACACGTCTGCTTACCTGTTAAAATAAAACACGATAGAGTATAGAAGTCAAACCAGAAGTAAGTCCTAAATGGACCTGGTAGAAGCTCTAATCGCGTCCACGTGCCTAGGCAACGAGTTCCTACTTGTTCGAATAATTTCAATGACATGCAAGTATACACGGTTAAAACAAGTAATATAATGATATATTCGAGTATCGTTCCCATAGAGAGATGAATTTCCTTAAATTAATTAAAGAAAATAAAATTAAGAGCAAAACAAAAATAATTGACTTAACTAAATCTAAATAATAACTTTAAATAAAAGGAGAAGTTAAAATGATAAAATTCGTTCTAGAGTCGAATTTTCCTTAACATGAAATTAATCTTCTATCAATCTTACTCTTATCTTCTATTCCCTCGGATTGTCAATCTAGGATAACTATATGACATGATAGCTCCCGCTCCTTCATGCTTCTATTATTTTGCCTCAATTTCTACCTCCCGGTGATAATTGATTAATCAACAAAATAATGCATTAAGATTTGCCTTACAATCGCATACGGTGTTGTATATCTTCCGACCACAATGACAAACAAGTCAAAAGAGTTGTCGTATGATGAATTGTCAATGACTAATCTAATTAATTTCTCTTGAAATCTAATTAAACCTCATGATCTAAGAAATAGGCGATCAATCTATTCTTAGCATTAAGAATATGATAATTCAAACAATCCGATTGAATAAAAGAGTAAGAGGTTGAAATGACTTCAATTAAATCATGTTAAGTTCTATTCTTCTCTAGAACGAAATACACGATTACTCCATAATAAAAATAGAAAACATTATAAAGAAGAAACTACTTTTCATTATGAAAGGGAAAGAATTACAAAAACTAGAACTACTTCTAAGCCAAAAGTTGAGATATCTCAAACAACAAATGACCACCCCTTTATATAGAAGATGAGATGGTCATTAGATACATGAATTTAAAGAGGGTGTTCACAAATCGACGTAGTCTAATTAATTATGATGTCCATTCAAATTTCCAACTCCTCGACATACTCAAATGAAGCCAAAACAATATACATCCATCTTCATCGAACTTTGTCAACACCATAAATTGTAGCCATTGGGTGGCCATGACCTTTAAATTCCAAAGCTTGATTTGTTTCATCTTTTTCTGCATTAAAACTCCAAAATTAAGCATATCTCATAAAATATTAATTAACTAGAATAATATGAAAAATATCACCTAATTAATAATGTTTATACCCAGGAAGTATAAAATCATATTAAAAACATGGGCAAATATTGTATACTTTAAACACTTAACATTACTTCGTACCTACACATCAAACTAAAAGCTAACGCCCGCTCATGATGCATTCACACATCCTATAGCATACACACATCAATCATACTCACATCAACCATACATCAATCCCAATCCATATAAGATTTCCTATACTACGTTGTATTAGATTACGATAATTACTTAGTTTACCTAATTAGTTCCTTAGCATTCGTTTTAATACCCTTCAACCAAGCCATTCATATTTTTATTTACAATAAGAATATCTAACACATAAATTCATCAATCCTAGCATGTTGTGTTAATAATTATCACCTTTAACAAATTAAGTCAAAGTTGATTATACCTCGTGTTGTCAGCAATCGGTGACGACTAGGGTTTTATCGCGCGGCTCGAGATTCAAATTTGGCACCCGGCGGCGTGCAAAGTTTGATCGGATTTAACTGGATGAATTTGGTGGAAGATCTGGTGAATTTTAGCTAATCCAATTTTTTGAGGGTTTTTAGGTAGTTTTCGGTGGTTTTCAAGCGACTTTCTGGCGACTTCCAGGCAACTTTCTAGTGATTTTCCGATAAGGCAATCAGGGTTATGGGTTTGCACCAGCTTGGTGAGCTCAACCCAATGGTGGTGGCAATGAGGACGACAATGGCGGCGATGACGAGTAGGCCGAGGTTGGTCGGCTTGTTCGATCGGGCCTTGGCTGGCCTCGGTGGCAGCGTTGGGTATGAGGGAAATGGTAGGGGGCCGAAGGGGGTGGTGTCGGCGTCATAGTGGTGGCATATCGGCGTGGACGGGGCTGCACTAGGGTATAGCTCCCGTGCGTCGTGGAGACCAAGTGTCGGCTGGGATGGCTAGGGACGACATGACAACACTCCAGGGGGCTCGGCGGCGTCGATTGGCGGCGATGTGGCAGTTGAAAGCGGCAAGGACAGGGGCGGTGATGAGTGGCGATCGGGGTTTGGGGGAGAAAAGGTTGGGGAGAGTTCTTGGGGGCAATCTCATAAATAAAAAGTGACTTGACTTTGACTTGAGTCAAAAATAATAATTAACTCGTAATAAATCCTTTAAAAAATCCAAAAAAGAGGAAAAATCTTCTAAAATATAATACACATCATAACATCACAATGACATGTTCTATAACTAATAACCCACCCAAGCTACCCTATAACGCATCCTAATACGTTATTCGACTTAAAAATAATTCTATGATCAAATACATAAAAAAAATTGCATACTATCATATACTTTGATAACTCATTTCTCATCATCTTTCAGACGTTATCATCATATACTAAGGTACACTTGACCCTCATTGCTCATAACTCACAGCTGGCCCTGACTCAGCTTGCAATTCATGAAACTGACTCGACTCGAACCGATGGTTGAACCAGCTGGTTCGCTAATATAAAACTCTGACTCAAGTCACGAGTTTTACACCTTCGCCAAACCCCTAGTCCACCGATGTAGACATTGGAGTGCCCTTGACACAACCCAGCCGGGAACCACCACCAAAGAAACTAGACGTCGCCAGAATTTTGCTGCGAAGCAACCGATCGGGTGGAAAATAGGTGAAAAGGCCAACTTTGGAGCCTGCCGCTGACTAACTAACACCATTACAGACCAAGTCTAGATGCCAAGATTGTAGCCTACACATCCCTCTGTTGACCCGTGCCTTGCCTGCACGCTGGAGAAGCCCGCCATAGCCGGAAAAGCAAAGAGAAGCCCCCTGTTGGAGTTGCGGAGAACCTGCAAGCCGCCATCTTCCTGACCTCCGCCCAGCCAATACAAATCAATTCTGGCCACTTCATCGCCACCTATACACTCATGTCACTGCCCCCGACGAGATACAATCGAGAACCACTGTCAGAGGAGCTCTCCATCACTTGGAAATAGCTAAGAAGTATCCCACAAGAGAATAAAGGATCAAAAATTAGAAAAGCATCGTCAAGTTTGAAGCCACCGTCCAGCTAGCCCAGGCTGCCGCCATCCACTACACCACTTCCACCGAGCTCTCCTCAACACCGAGAACAAATCTTGATTGAGATACACCAAATAGGAAGCCGTTGTCACTAAAAAAATCACCCAAAAGAGGTCTATTGGAGTTGCGCAATAGCAGAAAGCAGCCATCTTTCAGACCTCCGTTCGGTCGACCCAGGCCGTCTCTGCCCACGCCACTGCTTCCACTCGGTCGACACTGTCACCGGATACAATCTCAAGACAAGTACCACAAAAATGCACCTCCACTGTGGCCAAGAATTGGTGACAAAATGTGGCCAAAAAATAGTTCCACTGGAGCTTTCCACCGCCACCACCGCCACACTGGCGCCAACATTGGCCGTAGGACCATCGCCAATCTCCTCACTAATTGGAGATCTACCATTCTGGGTGCTCTCCCCTCTCCGCAATCACTAGAAAAGCCGTCGCTGGAGCCACCAAAGCAGTTGTTGCACCAACTATCCAAGCGGGTCTGTTGGGCCCATTTAGTAGATCGAGTCCACTTGCTCTGCCTCAACTTGTGACCACTTTCCGTTGCCCATGAATCATGATTGTGATTGGATTGACCGAATCCTATTCGTGACCCATCTGCTTCCAGTCTTGGCTACTGGCACATAGCATGCCGTCGACCACCTAGCGCACCCAACCTCGACCCAGTACATGCATACGCCCCCCCCCTCCAATCTGGTTCAACATTTTCCTGGTTTGAACCAACCCGAAGTGATTCGACTTAGTCCATTAGCACTCCAGAAATAATTTTAAGGCCTTATAGACCTCGAATCGAAGCAAAACTTGCTACCCCATCATTTTTGGACGCTCAGGACACAGTGGTGGGGTTATTTCAAAGATTTGAAAATAAGAAGAAGAAGAACCAGGGCATTGGAGTCAAAGTTATCAAAGACATTAAATTAAAGGCAACAAAATTCACTATTTTCTTTAAAGTGAAAAATTAAAGGAGAAATAGTGAATTCATAATTATCAAGCCACCATAAACCAACTTAGAGATTCGAGTTGAACCCTAATGAACCATGTAAAATATTTTGGGTATTTATTCCTCGCTCGGGATATTTTATTTATTTTATTCGCATGTTTCTTTGCCTGACAAAGACGTCTTTGGTCTCACCGAACCCACTCATCTAACTTGAAGCAAAGTGTAATTAGCGGGAGCGGGAATCCCACACCGGAATGTATATATATATATATATATATATATATATATATATAGATAGAGAGAGAGAGAGAGAGAGAGAGAGAGAGAGAGAGAGAGAACAAGGTAGAATGAATAACATCTCTTAGGTGATGACTTTGTGGCTGTGAGCTTTGCAAAAGATATAACCTTTAGATATTCCTAATTTATACCATTGTACAAAGAAAGGTAGGTACCCCCACCTCCTTGCCTTTTTGTATTCAAGATGGAACTTCATTTTAAAATTTAAATAAAAATAAATATTGTACTCAAGTTTCACCATAAAATATTTGAATAAAAAATTATTATATATTTTAGTAGTTTTGCTATACTTAGAATAAGGCATAGTAATAGTTATTATTGGAAAGAATTTTTAATACAAATAACGAGGATAATTTTATTAGGAATAAAAATAATGAAAATCAATAAGTGCGTCTATTGTAATTAATTGATGTTTGTTAGAAAAAAACCTTTTAATAAAAATGTGAGTCATATAAATTTAACATTTATGTATGTCCAAAATTAACTCGTGCTAGGATAGGAAAAAAAGACATACACACACGCACACACATTTGTTTGATGCCATCCTCGTATATATTAGTATTGTCCAAGTACTAAACGTTATTGTTTTGGATAAAAATAAGAACATTATCAGGTAAGATGTACATATTTAAAAGCAATCCTATTTAGAACATTGCCAAGCTCATGAGAATCTACTTGATCAAATAATGTGATTCCATATTTGATTAAATGCCAAGTAAAGCTTGCTAGCTCTTTAATTGGATAGCCAAATTGATTAAGCTCTTTCCTCTACAGGTGGAATATTGCTCAAAATGAGAGTTATCGTTATCTTGCACGCCTTATCTTATGTTCTTAATATTATTTTTGTATGATCTTTTCTGGTTGTTTACAGCTCGCTCCTCTTTCATTTTAGTAATGAAAATTTTCGATTATATTTAAAAAATTGTTTAAAGAAAATTTAACATAAAAACATATTTTAACAAAGACCCGAATCCGATATTTCAGAAGCTAGTGTTAGTTAACCATTCCAGATTATTTCTTGTCAAAATATAGCTAGTCGACCAAATACAAATTGTACATTTGAACACACTTCTTTTGTTTTGGTAAAACATTTGAGCAAACTTGGGTCATGTCTGCTACTAATCTTGTAAACTTCCATTATTTTGCGTGGACCTAAATCCTAATTAATCAACAAAGCTGGCTCAAGAGTGCTCATATACAACAATATGAAAAAGAAATTGATGGAAGAGCGAGTTTCCATGAACATTGGAGTATCTGAGGGAGGTTTCTTTGAGGGGAGTATTACTGTTTTGTAAGGTTCTACCACCTTCCAATTGTGGCCGTGACCATTTTTTTCTCTCGAAAAGTAGAGATTTTATATTGAAAAAAGATACATATTTGTTAAAGTTTTAGCAAAAATCTAATGTGGGTTTTGTGAGAAAATTAAAATGAAATGAACAGTAATATTTGGTTGAATACGGGATTTGGGTTTTGAGGGTTGATGAAAGAAGAGCCATTGCATGGAGGCTAGAATTATGTACGATGGTGATACAACATTATATTTGCAGCCTTCCTGGTACATGCAAGAAAGGAGCCAGTGGCCTTTCTCTGTTCTTTGATGAGGGGTATGTATGTGTTGGCCACATGGAAACCTTTTGACAGACCAACGAGTTTGATGACATTGGAGATGATGAACAAAGAACCAAGTGGGAGAAATAATAAATTTAAAACCAGCTATTTCTATTTGTCAAATTTATATTGTTGGGTTTTTTTACCCTTTTTATTTTCATACAACCCATATCCTAGTTTTTTTTACTATAATACAGAGTTTGAAGGTAATTTGAAGCCAACTAACTGAAGCCAAAATGTCTGTGCATAATAATTTTCTCGTTTGTGAAAAAAATCATTTTAAATATATTTTGATCTTGAAAATAGTTTGTTTTTGCACACAAATATTTCCACTTTGCCCCTTGCATCTATCCACACATATACATACAAGTTTAACAAACTTATTCTCACCTCAGGTATTTTCAATACATGTCACCTACTTAATAACCCTCAGAACCACCGTCAAAGAACAAAACTACGAAATGAATAAATAAATTGAGAAGCGTAAGAATATTCAAAATATTTAAAATATAAAAATATTTTTTTTAAAAACACCGCATACAATTCCTTTGCTGCGAATAAATATTTAAGTGAACATAATTTATACCAAATATAATTGTAATTTTTTTATAAAAAAGAGTATTTTCATTCCATAAATGTTTACAATAAAAATTCTTAATCAATTTAATTGTTAAATGATAATATATAAAAATAAACTCTTGTTATCAATAATTATGTAACACATTTGTTACTATTAATAGGTGATTTGTCGTAGATAATTTTTTTAAAATAAAAAATAAAAAAAGTGTTAAAGCAATATAAAAACCGAGGATAATTCTATCAACAATCATACGACAAAATTATGTCCATCAATAACTAATTTATCGCCGAAAAAAAAAGTGTTGGAGCAACATATAAAGTTGAGGAACAGGTTTGACTTTTTCCAAAAAACTTCAATCAGTAATTGAAATGCAAATAAGCTCTCACATGTAAAATTACTAACACTGAGTTTTTTTACGTAAAACAGCTCCCATACGTTGCATGAATAAACCGCCACCTCATCTCTACACGCGTCACAACTCCACCGAAACGCAAGCGAGGAAGCCACACGCCCGACCCGGGCCCACTCGACACGTGTGCGTACCCGCTCGCCCTCTTCTCCCGCCACCTACGTCGTTATAAAATCCTCCCAAACTTCGTTCGAGCAAACCGTCCAAAGCTAAAAAGTTTGGATTTTTATTCGGTTTCTGATTTCGGTTTTGATCCGAGTAGGGTGCAATGGTGGTGGATGAATCGACGCTTACGGCGGTGTTGAAGAGCGCAGCCGCCGAGCACCCTTCCCGGCCGGCCCTGTCGGTGTCGGGGAAGTTGCACTTGACGCACTGCCGGCTCGACGAGCTCGTCGACCAGGCCGCCGACGTGCTCGTCGCCGCCGGCGTTGGGCATGGCGACGCCGTCGCCCTGACCTTCCCCAACACTCCGGAGGTGGGTTGGAGCTTGAACTTTGATGCTGTCATTTGAATCTACCAAATGTCTCTGTTTTTTATTTATTTATTTTTCACATGATCTGTTTCGTTGTTGGTTGCATGATACGATGCTGGGCGATCTATCGTTAGCACTGCACGGATGGTTGGTGGTTTGATAACTGGCAGTTGTAATCGTTCTTCATACGAAGATGTTTATAAGGAAGGGCGAAGCATCAATCTTTGTCTACACAATTCTTATCTGTACATATTTATGACAAAGTTTTAATCTTTGCCGACGGAATTTTTGTCTATGAATCCTTATGACATGGTTCCAATCTTTGTCTACGGAATAATCGTCTGTAAAAATTCAATCTTTGTGTCCATATTTTTTGTCTACAAATCTTAGCCAGTTTTCGTGATCCATTGTTTGATTTGATTGCATGCATAGATAGATATGATGGATTGATTCTTAGTGATTGATTTGTGTGCAGTTTGTGATCGCATTCTTGGGGGTGATAAGAGCAAGGGCGACGGCGACGCCATTGAACCCAGCCTACACAGCCGACGAGTTCACCTTCTACCTCTCCGATTCCGAGTCGAAGCTCCTACTCACCTCCGATTCCGGCCACCCCGCAGCCGAGTCCGCCGCCGCCAAGCTCTCCATCCCCACCGCGGCCGTCTCCCTCCCAGACCCCGACGCCCCCTCTCCATCTCTCTGCCCGGTACCAATGAGCCAGCCGGCGCCGAGATCGCCAACGACCCGGCCGACGTCGCCCTCTTCCTCCACACATCCGGCACGACGAGCCGGCCCAAGGGGGTGCCGCTGACTCAGCTCAACCTCGCCGCCTCGGTCGCCAACATCCGGTCCGCCTACCGACTAGCCCCCTCTGACTCGTCCCTCCTCGTCCTCCCCTCTTCCACGTCCACGGCCTCCTCGCCGGCCTTCTAGCACCCCTCGCCGCCGCCTCGGCCGTAGCCCTCCCCGCCGCCGGCCGCTTCTCCGCCTCCTCCTTCTGGCCGGACATGCTCGCCGCCTCCGCCACTTGGTTCACCGCCGTCCCCACCGTGCATCGGATCCTCCTCGACCGCCACGACGCCGCCGTCTCCGCAGGCGAGAGCGTCGTCTACCCGAAGCTGCGGTTCGTGCGGAGCTGCTCGGCGGCGCTGGCGCCGGCGGTGATGGAGAGGATGGAGGCGGCGTTCGGGGCGCCGGTGGTGGAAGCGTACGCAATGACGGAGGCGGCGCACCTAATGTCCACCAACCCGCTGCCCTCGGATGGGCCGAGGCGGGCCGGGTCGGTGGGCATGCCCGTCGGCCAAGAGATGGCGGTCCTAGACGAGGATGGGGCCCGGTTGCCCGTCGGGAAGGCCGGGGAGGTTTGCATCCGGGGTCCGAATGTGACGGGCGGGTATATGGGGAATCCGGAAGCAAACCGGTCGGCATTCCGGTTCGGGTGGTTTCATACTGGGGACATCGGGTACTTGGACGCGGACGGGTATTTGCATCTTGTCGGACGGATCAAGGAGCTTATTAATCGTGGAGGTCCGTTTACCCTTATAAGTCTTAGTATTTTAAGAAGCACTAATATTTGTGAAGATTATGTGATTTCTGTGTCCTAGGAAGTAGATTATTGGTGGGAATAAACGTAATGTAATGATGGCTATTTATGTTGAAATTGATGGTTAAAAGTTTATATTTTTATTGCATAAATGAAATAATTAAGTTAAATTTCATTAATAATATGGGAATGATTTGTTTGGAAAACATTTTAGGGGAAAAAATATCGCCAATTGAAGTGGACGCGGTGCTGCTCACCCATACGGACGTGTCCGAGGCGGTTGCATTCGGTGTCCCGGACGATAAATACGGCGAAGAGGTGAGTGAGTGATCAGCAATGATATTGCATTTGCTATGAATATGTTAAATATGACACAATGCCTTGTATCTGATAACCTTAATATTCAATCTCCTGTGATAAAAGATATAATTCAACACATTTGTAGAACAAAAATGCTGATTAATCTGTTTGTCATTTTACATATGAGATTATTGTTTGACAAATTAGTACATTTGTTTGTTTGTGTGATTTGGACTTATCAAACCTTTGATATACGAATGACAGATTAATTGCGCGGTGATACCCAAGACTGGGGTCGAGCTATCTGAGGCAGAACTGCTGAGTTACTGCAGGAAGAACCTAGCCTCCTTCAAAGTGCCGAAGAGGGTCTTCATCGCCGACTCGCTCCCAAAGACTGCGACCGGGAAAGTCCAGCGCCGAGTCGTGGCGGAACACTTCCTGGCCAAAATCTCGGCGGCCAAAGTTCCTAAGTTTGGAGCTTAGTCTCGTGGAGTTTCTTGGAGGGAGGAAGCTATTTGCAAGATGATGGCACTTTGGCTTCTAAATGCTTATTAGGCTGCTCAACTAATGATAGTGCGAGTAATATTCTTCGTAGCTTTGTTTGTTCGGAGCAGAAGGTAATAGCAACTGTAGTATATGTTTTTCTTTCAAGTCCTCATTAGTCAGGAGCATGTATAATTACGCTCTTGATTTAGAAATGTTTTGTTGGTATTGAATGCCTATTGCCTTCACTGTCATGAAATTTGTCCGGCCTCTTGCTTGAGCTCTTGATTTCTATGAGTTGTAATACCCATGATGTATAGTAGGTACATACAAAATAAAGTTGTCCACACACCAAGGACTAAATTGATAGATTTGCTCCTGGAATGGTGTAAATGGCATCCATTGTTTGGTCTTCTCAACAAATCAACACTGTCATTGAGAACGATAGAGACAATGATTCTCCAACGAAGTTAGAATATGCTTGTAAGAATGCAAAGGAAAAGACATGGGATTATGCCGTGGACGGACTAAATAGCGGCAGTGATGCCTCAATCATGGGTAAAAAAAAAGTCCCTGCTATCTAAATTGGCTCTTTCTCATCCCTCCATGGCCGACCCTCTGATTGTTGGATGTTGGCTTCGATGTGCGTTCCTCAAAAACATGCAGTGAATTCATGCAGTTGAAGAGAATACTTGACATTAAAAAACATTAACCAACAAAATTTACAACCTTGGGGCCTCGTTTTTTACTGGCCCGACGTGTATATTTTCCAATCTTTGGAATTCATGGCCTCTTATTTGCGGTCGATTTTCTTGTCCTCCCCAAAATCATCTTCCAGATCATCCCCACTTGTGAAAGACGCTATTCCCTTGCCAACTATCATTGCTGACTGGAAAATGAACATTTAAGGTTAATATTCAATGCTTACAAGCCAAAAAGAATCATCAATATTCTCGTTAATTTTCAGGTAATCTTCTTAAATTATAATCTGTCTTACATCCAAAGCTTTTATCAACTCCAGTATCAATTTTTTCTTGCTCTTGGCAGGACAATCTTTGGCCAGATGTCTGACACTACCGCAGTTTTTGCAAGAGCCACCCTAGACGTCGAAAACTTCAATCCACAACATATCCGGAAAATATGATCAAGCATAAGAGATTTCCTGAGCATGGCAGTCATTGGTCACAGAGTGCAGGCATAGACAAACCACAAAAGCATATGTACACATGTGGAAAGATGAACCATTTTCTAGTGAGGTGTTGGTTTGGCAAGTCAGATGATAACCTAAAGAAAGGATCTTAGCTATCAGATTCCACACCTACCTAGCAGTATTTTTTTAGCCGACTTAGCAATTTCAATATGTAGCTATGAACAACATTTACTTCTGTGCAACTAGTCCCATAACACTGCCAGTTATATCAAGCAACAACTATAGTACAATTATTGTGTTTTTCCATTCATAAAAAGATAGGATGCTAATTAAAGAGTTTAGTCTCGATGGGTATGTTTCCACTCGAGTTTCTGGAATATGCCATTTAATGAGTGAACAATCAACAATTGCATGACCAAAGATGGTACATGTGTATTTCATTGTTCAATTACTTAAAGAGACCAAGTTAAAGATTTATAATTAATTTTCACTTATAAACAAGATCTTACTCCATTAGGTATTAGATGTGAGACTAAGACTAAGTTGAAGGATCTTATAATTTACCCACCTTAGAAAATTTTGTCCCCAAAATTCTTACATTTGGCCCGCTGTTAGCCTAACCCATGACCTTCTTTAATACGTGATCTGCAGCCTAGCCGACTTCTCTAGTACAACCCACTATCTAACACGAAACCAGAGGCTCTGATACTATTTATAACGACCAAGTCCAAATTGCAACATAGTGGTCTAAGTTATCTCTTTAAAAGTAGTTAATGAAGTTAAAGATTTATAATTCATCTCACTTATAAATAAAATCTTACACTAGTAAGTATTAGATGTGGAACTGAGTTGAGGGATCTCACAATTACCAGACATGCTATCAATATTTAATATAATACTAATAATAATTTATATACAATACGAATCATAAATTAACGCTAATAATACTTATTATAATACAAAATAATAATATTATAAATATTAATTAATACAAGTAGAGAAATTAATCATATTACTAGTAACACTATGCACGATGATTCATTTAATTCACAAAACAATGAGAATTAGAAAAATAAATTAAAACAAAACGTAAAAAGGAAAAATAGGTATAGCTTTTCATTTAAAAATTAATGCAACGATGTGCAAGAATAAGAAATCCTACATTCACATGACGAACATGCACATTGAACAAGAAAAAATTAAAAAAATCTTCACATTCAAAAGAAATAAAAAAAAGAACAAGATGTATGCACGAAGAGAGGAAAAAAGAAACAAAGGAGAGGGAAAAGAAGGATACCAAGTAAGAGGGAAGGTAAAGGAGTAAATGAGATTGACGTCAAAAGGAAGGGAGAGGAAAAGAAGAGGTGGGGACGATGAAAAACATGTAGACTCACCCAAAAAGGTTTTAACGTGCACTCCCGTAAACTTTCCCCCACATCGTCTAACGCCCAACAGTCCTTGTCCACTTACAAGACCTAGTATACTCATGCTCCATAAAAACTCCACTACCTGATAATCAAAATGGCTAGCCACACCGATTAGATTTTAACTACCAATAGCACCCACTTGGTTGATTAAAATGATTAATAATTAATTTTTATTATTATTTCTTTATTATTTTATTTTATTTTTTTACTTTTTTTAATTTTTTTATTATTCTTATTTTTTCTAATAAGAATTAAATAAGCAATATTTGGAAGACAATAATTTAATTAAATAATATTTAAGACTCATTCTAAGATTTATAAAACCTTAAATAAAATAAACTAACTATTTTCGGGTTTTACAAGTACCATCTTAATAAAGAATATGTGTGATGAATGCTACCGTTCTTTCCAATGATGCTGCTTTGCTTGTTGCTTAGAAGTATGATTGTCACTAATATTACTCACTAGCTCATCAATGATACATCATTAACGAGTGTTTTTACATCAATGACTTTTATTTTTTATAGTTTTTTGTAATTTTTTATATTTTTAACTCGTCATTGTTAACAAGAGAACATGAGATCATATTTTAGTGTACATTTATATTTTGTAATGGTCGCTATGAATAAAAAAAAGAATACATTATTTTTTTAGAAAATTATGTCTTCTTGGAAAAATTTTGTTCACATAATATTTTTTTATTGATATCTATTCCTATAATATTTTACAAATGTCATGAATGGAATAGTTACCCAAAATATAACTGTCACCGGTGATATTTGATAAACATTCTAATTGTCATCAATGATACCTTCAATGCAATGTATGATATATTTTTAAAAACTACATTGAAAACATAGTGACCATATCGGTTAGGTAGCCTCTTAGGATTGTGACAACCTAGTCCAAACTGTAAATTAATGGGGATAAGTTATATCTTCAAAAGTGGTTAACCGAAATTTAAGATCTATAATTCATTCTCACTTATAAATAAGATCTTATGCGAGTAAATATTAGATGTGAAACTTAGTTGAGGGATCTCACAATCCACCCACTTTAGGAAATTTTGTTCTCAAAATTCCTGCATTTGACCCATCACTAACCCCAAACCACATCTTTCTCTGGCTTGTAACGAATAACCTAGCCAACGTCCCTAATCCAACCCACTATCTAATACAGAACCAGGATGTTCTGATACCATCAGTAAAAACCCAACCCAAAGTGCAATATAATGGGCATATGCCAACTTTTTAAAAGTGTTTAATCGAAGTTTAAGATCTATAGTTTATTTCACTTTTAAACAGAATCTTACCTCAGTAGGTATTAGATATGTGACTAAATTAAGGGATCTCACAGGGATAAGCACCTTCTAGGTCCTTTTCGCACAGCTTATAGACCACACATCTACCTTACTCCAGTGTTTGGGGCCAATCATGATACCATGGATTGTAGGGTATCACTTACCACGATCAAAATATGTTGTGAGGCCAGTTTAACCTCTAGACCGCCTCATGGCTTGAGGCATATGTGGTAGGTTCCCTTAGATCACGTTTCCTTGAACACACCTTGGCTTACATCTTTCCTTATTTACGAGAAAGAGAGTATATATGATTACATGCCCTAGTTATGCATGTGGGTACAAGTGTTATATATGTCTTTGACAGTGATAGACTTGAATCGAGTAGTATGTTTCAACAGCGATATGCTTTGACAGCAGTATGTTTCGATAGTGGTTTGTCTTGATAGTGGTATGTTTCGTTAGCAATATGTTATGTCAGCTCCCTCTGCATGTATGCTTAGTCTTTTGTATGGTATGCTTGCAGCACATAGTTATTGTGTGTGTACCCTTTTAGGCAAAGTATAAGATGGAATTTTCTTTAGTAGGGATGTTGGAAAACCCAGGTTGTTTGCCCGATGGTTTTAGTATTGGTTAGGGCTTGACCCGGATCAAGTTACTTTTGTCCAACCCTTTTCGTCATCCGTATGTGTGTGTGTGTGTGTGTGCTTGTGTATGATGTCGTATGTATCGATCAGGGGCCTAGTCTCCCCAGCGTCTAGCCCACCCAGTTGGACCCTATGTTGCTACGACTTTTATTTTTTATTTTGGTTGTGTTGTGTTGTAGTTAGACGTTAGGATTGCATCTTACGCGTGTGTAAAATGCATTTCATTTACTTGAATTTCAAGCGATCCTAGCTGCTACAGGACTAGTGATGCAGTTTCCTAGGTATTTCTAAGCCACCCTAGGCATGCATAATTTCTGTGTCCAGCCAACACCCTTATGCCCAATCCTTAGGGAATTCTTTTGAATTGTCCACTCCTAGTTGCAATGCAAAGACACTTCCAGTGCCCCTGTGTTGAAACCTAGGGTTTCTCTCTCTTTTTCTTGCAGATGCAAAGATACCCGATCAGCTTTGAGTTGAACGGAGGTGTGAGATACCTCAACTAAGTCTTATATTTAATAACTACTGAAGTAAGTTCTGGTTTAATCTTTAACTTCGATTAACCACTTTTAAAAAGATGACTTAAGCTTATTTGTTTTCACTTTGGGCTGGATCATTATAGGAGGCAGTCTCGTACTTGCCTAATTCGAGTTGAACATTTACTCGAATGAAATCTAGTTGAATATCGATCTAATAGGATCTCGATTTAGCTATTAGAACCCCTACCCGCAACTCAACTGTGACTATTCCTACCTATTCAATCTTCCTGTAACGACCACCCATTTTTCACAATAATTGATCCAAAAGACGAACCTTTACTTAATAAAAATAAAAAAAACATTATCATTGATATAGTATAATTATATAGTATAAAAATAAAAAAAGTTAAATAAAAAAAACAATATTTACTGGTGTTTATTTGTGCATTTATATAGTATAATTATATTCTTATTTTACTATTACATTATTATTTATGTTCATGTATTTATTATTTATCTAAATATCTATGAGTGGATTCCTTGTTTATTTATTATTTGTTATTATTATGTCTCGATTTGTGTGCCGCATGTTTAGTTATATGTTTGTTAGTATTGTTTTCTTTATTAGGATGTATTGATGATATGAGCACACACCATCAACGTGGATCATATGGAGATGTTAGTATTTTACTTAGTAGTGGGTTTCGATGTAGGTTTCTGAGTCCGAGCTCGTCGTAGATATGCAGATGTACTTGGAGCTTGGACCATAGGTCCGTAGGACTTTTCCTCTCTGCTTGACTCCTTGTGTGTCGAGTTTAATCGTGTTTTATATGTAGGATGGCATCGGCAGTCTTTTATTGCATCCCTCTGATGTCGGGCCATTTAGTTGTGTTTTCTACGTATGTTTAATAAAACTACAAGGATGAGATCCTTTGTTGGTTTCAAACAGAAGCTCCAAAAATATATGATACAAGCCTCTTCCCTAAGCCTATTATATAAGTACACGCATTTTTACGGATTTCACGAATAAGAGAATGAGTGGTACAAAGATATGTATGAACCACACTCCTTTAAACCCTGAGGTAGTGCGGTGTATGAGGGTATTGCGTAATGCAACACATTTCTAGAATTTGTAGCACTAACTTAATTGTTCTTTTTGCTACTCGAGTACCGCAGCGAGTGATATGGAAGATGTGAGGGCGTAAGCATTGTATATATAAATATGATTATGAGTCGTGCCTGCGAGTTGGCACTTGCTTAAGTATGTTTGCTTACCGCCCAATGTAAGGTAATCTTGAAGTTTCATAAGTTTCGTGGGTAATATAATACCCATTTGCCAGTTTGTATTAGTTATTTTTCGGACTAATAACATTCGTTACTGACATTTTTCATATAATATATGTAGGTATTGCAATCTTGAGTCGACTTTGGTGGGAGGACAAACAAACACTACACATACTTGAGCTCAACGCGGTTATTTATTTTCTTACTTTTATTTATGTTCGATGTATTTTAATGTATATTTATCAGTGTCTTCCATTCTCATTATTTTATCGATCGAGTCGTACCGACCGACAACTTTATACATGACTTGAGTCGACCACAACATTTTTAATTCGGTTCTTAAGTGAATCAAAGCAGGGTGTTACAATTTACTAACATTTGCATTAGTTTCATCCCTTTATATAAATATTAGTTAGAGGCATCACCATTTATAGAGATTTAGTATCATTTAGTTGTTTAAAATTTACACATTTGTAGTGTATTTAACATTTATGTTTTGTGAATTAATCACTAATTTAATAATATGTACCAAATATATTATCAACTCATATTTTTTTATAAAAAGAGAGAAAACAATCATTATTATTAATCTTGTTTATACGATACTATATTACTCATCGATCACAAGAAATTTCAAATAATATATGAAAAAACAATCATATTATTAATTTTCTTTATAGGATGCCACTGTGAGCAATTTCCGAGGGGGTGGTTGGTGGTAATTGAACTCACGACCATCAGGCTATTCTTTGCCTTGGTACACTATAGTCATTCTTAATGATAATAATACTTATATCTTATTCATTATAATTAATTATTAAAATTAATTATGATAAAATGATAATAATTCTTCCTAACTGCCCAAACATCTTTAATATAAGTCTTATTCACACAATTTTAAACTTTTAACATACAAAATAATAAAATATGACTAATAATAAGACTCTTTAAATTTTTATACATAATTATGAGTAATTTATTTTTTAATCTGATGTAATGTATTAAATTTGGTTGACACTTAAACCCAATTGAACCATATATACCATGTACCGAATAAAAATCCGACATGATGGTCAATAAAATATTCAAAACTATGTGTTCAGCAGCTCAAAGGCCTTATAGATGATATGGTTGTAAGGTATAATCAGTTTTAAACAAATTACTCACACATTTAATTTTCTTATGACAATTTCGTTATTTTAAGAATAAGTGGGTACTTTTATTTATACTTCTCTAGTTATTATTTGGATCTTAGAACTAATATTGGCTTGAATACCTTACACCAATTATTTTTCTTAAAATATTTAACACAACAATTTGTCACAAAAATATTGTGTCAAAAATTTGTCACAGCCCAACCATGGCAAAAAAATGTGTCAAACACATAATTTAAAAAAATTAAAAAAATTCTCACTTGTCAATTGACGGGAATAAAAAAACACTCCTTTCACAAAGGCCGTGTCAAATGTATTTAAAAAAATTACATCACTAATTGACATGATTAGAATTGTGTCAAATAGAAATATTCTTTTAACTGTTTTGACACGGTTAAATCTGTGTCAAATATATCAATATTTTTTAAATAAAAATGTCTGCTTTAACTTGATTAATTTTTATTGAGTTATTGTATTTGTATCACACATTGTAAATTGTATGGGCAAGGTTGTTACATTAATTTACCATAAGAAATTAGATTAACTGAACCAAATCTACTCTTATATTAATTAAACGAAAGTTTAATTCTGGTATGTAGTTAAAAGTAGTAAATTTGGTCAATCAAACTAAAAAAATAAAAAATAAAAAATCAAAATATTATAGTATATTTTCTCATTAAATTAAAATTTATCTTTGAAATTAGAGTTAATAAGGATCGGTATTTAATATACTATATTACTATACTCTATCTTTTTATTTAATAAAAGTTCATTTGTAATAAAAATCGTACATGGCACCCGACATCTTGCCCTTGATTAAAACAAAAACTCGGGGACACCTAGAAACATATGGAAAACTAAAGAAAAAAATTAAAAAAAACTACCCATCAATCTTCCACTAAAAAAATAAACATTTCACATGTATCGAGTTTTATCAAAAGCAACTTTTTATACCATTGTTTACGAGTCTCCTTCTTGTTGCAAAGGAAAGGGGGTGGAAGAAAGATGGACGGTGGCTATGAAGTAGGGGAGCTCATCGTGCAAGTCGAGTCGAGTTTTACAAGGTTCAAGCTTGATGTATTTGATTTCAAATTTTAATCAAAGTTAGAAGCATTCAAGTTGAGTCGTGTTTAAACTAACTTAATTCCTATATAGTGATAATATATTTTCGTATAATTTATCATAAATTTTAATTTTTAATTAAAATATCTCAAATTTAACATAATTATGTATAAAAGATAATTAAACATGTATAAATTTATTTAATTTGATATCATATAATAATATTTTATAATTTAGTTATATTTATATTAAAAAATTAAAATAAATAAGATTAAAAATCTTATTTATTATTTAAAGTATCCCCCTTAAAAATCTTATTCCTTATTTTTAAGTATCCAGCTTTAAAGTATCCAGCTTTGAGTTGTGACAAATAATAAACCCGTCGTACTGTCGGACCAATCAAGAAGCGCGAAGTCTCGGTCGGGTTTACCCGCCAGTTGCTCCCCGCCGGCTCAGTTTCCCGATCGCCAGCGTCGGTTTCTCCGGCAGCTGGCCAGCCGTCCCATGCATGCCGTCTTCGCAAAGGTAGCACCTCTGGGAAGCCGGCGCAGTTTCCCGGTTGCCGGTGAAGTTTTTCCGGCGGTCCTATAGGTGTTAGCTTTGGGAAGTGGTGTAAGTCGGTCAATGTCGAGATGGGGCAAAGATGTATCTACTTGTCTCTTCTTCGATCTTGTGTTGCTAATAGAGCTATCGATACTGGGAAACAGGTTCATGCCAAGTTGGTAGTGAGTAGTGCTGTTGTTTTAGATTATTTGCTAGATGCAAATCTGGTTAGTCTGTATTGCGTTTGTGGCCAGTTGGTGTTGCGAGAAAGGTGTTTGATGAAATACCTGAGAAGAGTGTTTTTGCATGGAATGCGTTGATTCGTAGTTACGCGTGGAACGGATCGTATGAGGCTGCATTGGATGTTTATTTTGAGATGTTGGATTGGGGCCTTGAGCCTGACAATTTTACCTTTCCATTCATGCTCAAGGCGTGTTCGCAGCTGTCTGCGATTCGAGAAGGGTCTAAGATTCATGGGAGTGTGAGGTGAACAGATTTGGAGAACGATGTTTTTGTTGCTGCTGCTCTTGTCGATATGTATGCAAAATATGGTTATGTCGAGAGTACGTGGGAGGTGTTTGCTGGAACGGGAAGTGGGGATGCAGTTCTTTGGAATTCAATGATAGGCGCTTACTCTCAAAATGGACATCACATTCTGCGTTGTCTTTGTTTTCTAAAATGTTAGTGTTAGGGTTCTTGCCCACTGTTTCTACTCTTGTGATCCCACTGTTTCTACTCTTGTGATTATTATCTCAACATTGGCGGATATTGCTAATCTGCCTCTTGGAAGGGCAATTCATGCATATTGCTGGAGGTACGGGTTCGATTGCCTCGACAAAGTGAAGATTGCACTGGTTGATATGTATGCTAAGAGTGGTGCTTTGGTGGTTGCCAAGACGTCGTTTGAATGTCTGAAAGAAAGAAAAGTTGTATCCTGGAATGCAGTGATTTCAGGTTATGCAATGCATGGTTGAGCTGATAAGGCCCTTGATCTCTTCGAGTGAATGGCAAGCGAAAAGTTTCAGCTGGATCATGTCACATTTGTGGGAGTATTATCTGCTTGTAGCCATGGTGGTCTCTTGGATGAAGGGCGAAGGTATTTTGATTTAATGATCAATGAATGCTCACTTGAACCTAGAGTTCAGCACTACACTTGCATGGTTGACTTCTTGGCAATTCTGGCAAGTTAAATGAGGCTTATAATCTCATAATGCAGATGCAGGTGGTACCGGATTCTGGAGTGTGGGGTGCTTTACTTAGCTCATGTAAAGTACATAAGAATATAGAGTTGGGTGAAGTGGACTTGGAAAGGCTAATTGAACTTGATCTCAATGATGCTGGAAATATTGTTCTTTTATCCAATGTCTATGCACAAGCTGGTAACTGGGATAAGGTTGCAGGTTTAAAGAAGTTAATGACAGAGAAAGGTTTGAAGAAGGTCACTGCTTATAGTTGGATTGAAGTGAAGAATAAACTTCATGGGTTCTTGGTGGGAGATGACTTTCATCCCCAGTCTGATGAGATTTACAAAGAGCTGGAAATTTTAGGACTTAAGAATGAAGGTGGCTATTTACCAAATACAGGGCCAGTTTTCCATGATGTAGAAGATGATGAGAAAAGGAGCATGGTGAATAGTCATAGCGAGAGGTTAGCTATTGGATTTGGCCTCATCAGCACGCCCCCTGGAACGAAGCTTCTAATTACTAAAACTACTACCGTAGGAGGTTAGAAACGTGGAGGAGGGTGATTAGAGCTCCAAGAAGGAAGAAGAATGCAAAGAGGAGGAGAAGAAGGTTGTTGGAGGTGAGGAGGGAAGGAGAAATGGTGTGAAAGTGAGAGAAAGGATGAGTTTTAAAGAAATAGGGTCGTTGGTTTGGTGATGTCATAGGTATGGGTATCATACCTACATGAGTATGGATTGGATAAAAAAGTATGTGTTGGTTTGGTGATCTCATAAGAGGTATGAGTTGGCTTGGTGATGCCATAGGTATGAGTGTCATACTTAAAGGGGTATGGATTGGATAAAAAGGTCTGGGTTGGTTTTGTGATGTCATAAGTATGAGTGTTATACCTAAAGAAATATGAGTTAGATAAAAAGGTATGAGTTGGTATTATCATACATAAAGACGTATGGTAGGATTAGATAAATAAATATAGGTTGGGTTAGTTAAAGAAGTATGAGTTGGGTTAGCCCAAAACCCAAAAACTTAGTTTACCATAAAGTGATTGGGTCTGTATAGGGACTTGCATTGCAGGCCTTAAAGGGGGGTTAAGATGGTTGGAAAGGGTTATCAAATACATGACATGTATACAAAAGATACACGAGGGACATGCTCCTAGCATCTAACTATATACAACTGGATTGGACTAATTATGAAAAAGTGGGTTGTGTTGCATCCAAATAAGCGTACTGAGCGTTAAAGGAGGCTAAGGTCGGGCAAACATACATCACACCATACAAGAACCATGACAAGAAGGGTCGGACCAACCCGATTTGGGTAACAACTGAACCGACAGTAAAGCCCTTGGGTGGACAGCTCGGGTTTTACAGTTGTCATGGTCAGTCTCTTCGAGTAGGGATTGAAACATCAAACATGGAGGGATCTTCGGATCCTGATCAAGGTACTCTTGTACATACCTTTGTTACTGATTTTGATTTATGTTTGATTGAGTTAAATTAATGTATTAGTTTTTTTCATTGGGGAGTTTAACTAGTGATGTGTAGTTGTAAGAATTGCTTGTTAGAGGGGTGATCCAGGTGAGTCCCTTTGTAAACGAGTAGCATTGGGGCAAGGCATAGTGCGGCTGTCCACAAGGTCGAGAGAGTGCTTGAGAGGTTCGAGTGCTTGTATTCTTTACATTATTGTGTTAATATAAGGTTAGGAGTGGTTCCCGTATATCTGCATATTTGCTTGTTGTTTGTCGCGATTAGGCAAGGAACTTTAGTGTCGGGTCATGGTCAAAGTTTACAATATGATTAGTTATGAGGACTGATTATCAGGACATGCAAGGGCAGAGGTTGATATAACTGAACTCAAGGATTGATGTTTGGTGAAGATTGGGTAGTGACTGAGAGGGTGGCTACTTGGTTCTCAGGGCAGCTTATCGGCAAGGAGTACTGATAACCGAGAATACTTTATCGGAGAAGTGCTTGTGTGTGATCAAGAATGGGTGATCGAGCAAGGTGAAAAACAGAGGTATGACCCCAATTAAGGTTTCTATTCGGGTGTTGATTTATTGACCATGAGTTGTGTGGTAGTCGGGTGCAAAGGTAGCAAAGGATATCAGGTAGGACCAAAAAGAGTGATCGGTAGAGTTGATCATTGGTTATTAGTGTTGGAATTGGTTGACAGTAGTGATTGGAATTTAATATCAGTAAGGGTTTATTGTTGTTCTGTGGATCAAGTGTTGGGACTTGAACGAGAAGTAGATTTAGAGGATTTGTAGGTGATCGGTTACACTCTAGATTGTGATAGTGACCAAGTACTAGGAGTACTATTTGGGATTGCTTCCGGGAGTTTATCCTTATTGTATAATTTGTGGAAGGCAGAGTATTATTGAAGGTGAGAATACGCCGCATAGGAGAGGATTTAGAGCAAAAAAATTTACCCTAGAATCGACCTTGTGATAGTACTACGCCATAGGCTTTCATGCATCCCCCTAAGCAAAGAGCAAAGTTCATGTTCTAAACTAATATCTTGATGGCGCTAGTGATCACTATTAGTTTATTCATGTTTCATGTGGGTCTTGTGATGGCCACCGCATTTCCAAACTCGAGTTAAGATGCAATAACTCATAGTTAGCCCTAACGTGCCAAATTATTAGTTAATGTTGAGCTTGCCAAGGCACCGTAACATACTTTGTTTTTATGTGTTTTTCCATGTTTTCATTCATGCTTTTCAAGGTCAGTATTGAACTCAGAGTTCATTTTTTAGTTAAGTTAACTTACCAGGGCTTACTTGTAAGTCATACCGGCAATTAATAAAGTCATGTTTTCATGTGATATGCTAATTACACTAATCTACTAGGGCTCACTAGTAAGTGACACTAGTAATATTAATTAGTAAATCAGTTATCAATATCTGTAAACCAATTACATGTTATATTCAATTAATTAATTTTCATCTTATATAAATGTACATGTTCCAAGTTATTTCTGCAAGCTATGTTCAATTTATATTCATGTTCAATTATATGTATGTATGTTTGATGTCTTACTCAGTTTTCAACGTTATCATTCAGAACGTCATATGCCTACAACCTACCTCAAAGCAATGTAAAACTAACTGATATAAGATCCTAAAATACAATGCTAACATATCATTTAGCTAACTAAAACTATGCAGAACTATAATTAAGTCAAGTCTATGTACTAGAGTACAAATAGAACAAGGCAAATATAGAAATCCAGATCAGATGGAAAGATCGGATGTAGATAACGATAAAGAAAATAGATAAGGCCTTGGTACAACAATGACCACCTCAATGAGGCTCATGGTCTGTAACACCCCCTGCCTGGTTCAAACTTAAATCGAATGATGTGTTAAAAAATGGATCAATTATTCATGATCTTTTAAACATGGAAAACAAACCACAACTAAGACCCGACCACTCAAAGTGTTCTAAGAAGGAAAGGCTAACTGTGAGCGATACAAACAAAAACCATATGAAATATTAAATGCATGCATGAAAGCATTTAAAGATTGGCACATGCAAAATAGGACACCTATATGAGTCAATGTTATAAAGAAAGACCAAAACTTGAATAAAATCTAGAGGTCTCCCTTGAAACCAAGACTGGTAGGAGGAAACTCCCACACAAGGACAATACACAATCACAAGGTACAAAGATAAATAGTCATCACTCCCATGCACCGTTACACACAAGCAATGAGATGAAGAGGTTATGGTCATCTAAGCCACTACCTCATACTTAATTACACTATCACAAAGCAACAATACAATCATAGATCATATCACCAACCTTAAGGTAGTTTTTACATATTTTATTAACGTTTTTTAACAAGTTTACTGAGGACCACAATCTAAAAGCATGGCATAGCATATCAACAATACATCAAGCACACAAAAAATTTAAGGATTTTGTTAAAGCCTTTAACATGCTTATTTGAGCATGGTATTTTACCACGAAATAGCTAACATTCTAACCTATAATCAGGAAAAAGATGACATCCAAATACTACTTAAAACAAAGTATAAAAATTGGAAAAATCGGTGGCCAAGTCACAGGAGCTGGAAAGTTGCCACTTATTGCTAAGTTTGGCACCCATACATGCTCATACATGCATAATGAGACGAAACCTTATGAACTAAAGTTATAGATCTAGTTCTCATGAACATAAGAAGATCCAAATCATGCAAAAAGGTGACACGATACATGAATTATTTACCGAAACAATGTATCATACTATACACACAACTTGTAAAAATCATAACTATTTATTTACATATGAAAATGACATGATTCCAATGATTATCTACTCCTACCAAGCAAATCGACATGCCACAAATATAATAAAAATAATAGTAAATGCGCACAAACATCAAACTAGCACATCAACAAGTGTAGTAGGTAAAAGGTGGAGCCTTTACTTCAAGGGGGACTAAAGGGAGGTCTCTTGGGGCTTCCTACCCCAATACATATGACCCTAAGTAAAAATCTTGGTTTGGAAAGGCTTGAGAAGGTTGGAAGAGACTATGGGATAAGTGATGAAGAGAGGAGAAGGGGCTAGCAATAGAAAAAGGGCGAAAATGGTGGAGAAGAGGCCCATCTATAAGCAAGGAATCAGGCCTAGTGCAAGGGCATCAGACTATTGCAAGGGCGCAAAGACTCCTAAAAACATTCGATCTAGACTACACACCCCTGCCGAACCGAGCCGCATGCAACATCTTGTCAAACTTATGGGCGCAAGGGCTCTAGCGCAGTCCTTTTGAGCTAGAAAAGGTGGGAACATTTTTAAATATGGGTGCAAGGGCATTGGGCCAGCGTCACACCCAAACCTATGCTCTAAGACTAGAAAAAGGTTGGGTGATTAAAGTAACTTTGGAAACGGTGTGATGGGTCCCGCAAATGCTAAGATTGTCCAAAAAGGGTTCCACACACAGGACAAGCAATTAGACTCAGGAGGGACTCGGCCTTAAACCTAATTAGACTAAACTCAAATAAAACCAAGAACAAGGTCGTGACTCACACATAACATATCATACATAAGCATACGGTAAAAAGATAGGCAAAAAACTCAATATTAGTCAAAATCGAACAAAAATTAAAATTGTCGGGCAATTTCTAAGCATATCAATTTCTAATTGATTCAAGTTACAAGTATAGGTGAACAAGTCAAACTTAACTTAGGAATAGAATTAGTTACAAAATTTAATGAAAGACTTATGATTTGGCGAATACATCAAACTATACAAGAGTTTTAATGGAATTAAAATATGCTCACTCAATACATTTTAGCTGATTAGGTCAAATTGAAGAGTGTTGAGTGGATAAGCACAAGTAAAACCCACCTGTACGCCTGGTAAAAACCCTTCGCTTTAGTGGAAATGCAAATCTTTCTTGTACACAATGCAAGCAATTTGACTAATACATTAACTAAGACTTGGACTTATCCTAATTTAATACTAGATAATAAATAAAATTAGGAAATAAACTATAAAACTTTTAATAAATAATGGTCCTCTCCCAAAAGTAATTCTCATATCTTAGTACTAAATTGGACTCAGGGACATGGCTCAAATTTGAATTTTTAAATAGTATCTAATCACGTCCGATATAAGATGTCAAATCTTGTTCTATCTAGTTCAACCCTGTTAAACAAAGCATACAGCATTCTTCGGATGGAAAATCCGGCATGGATTTGTTAACATCTTCTCGTGCGATCAGTTAATCGTAAATTTCTCTAAATTTGAATTGCCACATACTGGAGCAATATCCAAACTATCAATGCTCTCTGATCTGCGAGTCGTTTGGATGCAGAGAGATAAATGGGCAAAACCTGCAATTATCAGATCTGCCCCAATCCAAAATTTCCAACATGGACATACCTATTAAACGCACGGCCGACCGATCTGGGAAGGCCAACACCAGTTGGTCATGGCATCCTGACAGGAGAATTGAATATTAACCGCCTACCCAAACTACTTCATCTTCCGAGCTTATCTCTTCTACTTTTGACACAAAAAAAACAACTTTTACCTTTACTCTCTCGATTAATGACATAAATGCTTTCATTATCATTTTTTTAATCTCTACTCTGTCAATGAATGATCTAGTTACTTTTACCATCTTTATCTTTATTTTTCTTAGGAGACCGCCCATAGGACATGTTCATCATCATTAACTTCTTTTGTTTAAAACTTTTTCTGTGTGCTCGCCCTTTGTTACTCTTACATCAACAGTCTTCCATGGCTGCCGTCCGCTTCCCAATGCTAGCTGTCGGTATTGACGCCATTGTTGAACCCAGCAAGCACATGAACCAATGAACCAAAAGATCTATAAATGTAGTAGATGCTCAACACCAAAACTCCCACCTCCTCCATTGATCTCTCCTTTTATTGCTAATTCCAAAAACATGCCCCTGCTCTCACATTACCTCCTCCTCCTTCTGCCCTTTCTCTTCACCCCTGGAGTTAGTACTGCTAAGGTAGTTGCACCAGTGATCAAAGATGGGAAGACAAATCTGTACACCACCACCCTCACCATGAGAAACCCACCCGTCCTCCTTCACCTCACCCTTGACCTCGGCATCGTCCGCTACCTCTGGACCACCTGCAACCAGACCAGCTACCACTCCTCTTCTTACCGGCCCGTCGCCTGCGGCTCCCCGCAATGCACCCTCTCCGGTTCCACCGACTGCCGGCGCTGCGACGACGAGCCCATTGTCGACAGGCCACTGTGCCATAATAACACCTGCAGCCTCACCGTCGAGAACCCGGTTCCTTTCTCTCCCGTCGACACCTTTGGCGAGGCCTCGGAGGACCGCCTAGCCATCTCCCACTCCGTCGTCGACCCATTCCTCTTCGCCTGCGCGCCGGAGTTCCTTGTCTGGCAGCTGCCCGTCGCGAGCACCGGCTTCGTTGCTCTCGGGCGCTCGCCTCTCGCCCTCCCCACCCAGCTCTCCTCCAAGCTCAACATAGCTCCGATCATGGCCCTCTGCCTTCCCTCCAAGCGAGGCGTAGGTGCAAAGGGCGTTATCTTCTTCGGTGGTGGCCCTTACAGCACAAAGACGGACATCCCACTCTCCCACACTGCTCTCATCTCCAACCCGAAGAGTATGACCTTCAATCCCAAGCCTGGGGAGCCCTCTACGAGTACTTCGTGCAACTCCGATCAATCAGAGTTAACAACAAGCCGGTGCCCATAAACTCCACCCTGCTCAACCTCGACAAGAACACTGGCAACTACGGCACAAAGCTGACGACCACAAGGACACTCACTCGTTTAGAGATGTCCATCTACGACGCCGTCACCTCGGCTTTCGCGAAGGAGGCCGCGGCCGTGGGCATTATCAGGGCCAAGTCCGACGGGTCTAGCCGCGTCTGCTTCAAAACCTCGAGCATCAAATCGACGGTGCCCACGATCGAGTTTGTGTTTGCAAGCGCGGAGAGAGGGCCGGCGAGGGAGGTGGTGTGGAAGTTCCCAGCGGGTAATACGTTGGTGTCCAGGAAGAGGAACAAGGAGGCTTGCTTGGCATTTGAGAATGGAGGGAGCATATCGCCGGAGATAAGCATCAGACCGGAGACTGCAGTGGTGATCGGAGGGAATATGTTGGAGGAGAGTTTGATTGAGTTCGACTTGAGCAGGTCGGTGCTGGGGTTTAGTTCGTCTCTTTTGTTGCGCAAGTCGTCTTGCTCCAACTTGGCCACAAAGGGTTAGATTGTGGGAGTGAACTCTGCAGGGATGGGGTTTTTATGAATAAATTAGGTTCCGTTTTCAAGATTGTTTGTGTGTTGCAGGCTGGTTTTGTTGGATTGTGCCCTTTTGGTGTATTATTATATCCATATTTGGAGTAATTGCACATGCTTGAATCATTAATAAACTGACGTGGATCTTACCCGTTTACAGTCGTTAGCCCCACCTCTTTTTTTTTTTTTTTTTTTTGGGTTTGGTGTTACCTCGATAAAATAAAATAAAATATTGAACACAAGGCAATATTAAAAATTTACCAAGTCCGCTGCGGATTGGGCCAGCTATCTCGCGAGTGTTTTATATTCTCATATTTAAATCCTACGCGAGACGAGTTTAAATAAAGTACTGTTTGATTCTGACTTAATTCAGTTATAATTCGAAATTGATTTTTATCTTGATTTAACTTCGATTCGATAATATAATATAATAATATACATAATATTACTTGTCTACTCAAAATATATCTAAAATTATAAATAAATATTATTATTTACTACGTACTAAATAAATCATGGTGTGGGTGTTTTATTTTTATTTTTTATATTTTTTATCAAATCTGGGTTATCCTTCTAATCGAACGATATAGATTAAAGTTTAAGACAGAAATATTATCTACCCATGGCTAAGATAATCTTTATATATATATATATATTAATAAGTTTAATTATAACTAGTTATATTTATTTATATAAAATAAAATAAAGATAAAGACCATGAAGGTCATGTGTTCAATCCACGCTCACCGCATATTTAATATCATTTTTTGTTGGATATGCCTTCCACCCTAAGAAAAGGGAAAAAAAGAAAATCATAAAATAGGACCAGCTAATTGAGCAGAACTTACTTTCGACTTTATAATCAAGCTGATTTCGAGCTCGAATAATATAAAAAATGTTTGAATTAATTTCAAGCATATATGTTTAAAAATTGTTTGATCTCGAGTTGAATTCGAGCACAAGTTGAGTTCGGTTCACTGGCTCGTTTAGTAACCCCTAGAGCTCGGTTTGGATTGCTTGTTTAGGAAATTTTTATGTGGTTCCTTAGGGTTTAACTTGAATCTTTAAGTTAGTCCACAGTGAGATTGGTACTCACAATCCACTAATTTTTAAAATTTTCACAAATTACACATCATAGTAGAATTTTGCCACTCTAATCAACTTCATATATAATTTATCCCTTAAACACTTAAAACTTCTATTTGCAGCTCCCAAAAGAATTCACCGTTGTGCTAGTCTGTTAGAGTTGAAAATAATGCTTAAGCAGATCAATTAGGTACACAGGCAATTGCCACTTCGGTGTGCCAATTCAAATTGGGGTTATAGATGGGTCACAGACGCGGTCACGGGTCTAGGTCTATCAATTCATGGGCTAACCGGATGTAGTCGCGGATCTGGACAGGACAATGCTAACAACAATTTTACGGAATTTTACGGGATAGTGATCAGCAACCTCGAACTTGGTCGGCTGCCAATATGGACATGACCAAAGCTTAACTGGGTCCGAGAACTCCAACCCGCCCACCGTCACCCTTGATGCGTTTCCTTTCTTCTTCGTTTTCTCTTAGTAGCAACACAACCGGCGTTGAGCTTTCATTCCGGCGACCAAAGGCAGCAGCTAGTTCGGCGTGGATTGTTAACCACCCGGGCTTGACGAGGCTGCAGCAAAGGCAAACCTTTTGATGTTGATCCTGATTGTAAATCTCCGGCTCTGTTGGTGGCTTGAAAACCCGATGGAAAGCAGCTGCAACGGCAAGCTTGGGAGCAAGATTTTTTTGTTGGGCGCAAGAGCGCTCGTCAAGCGCTATTGCGCCCCGTTTGGTGACGCCCAAGTGGTGGGACGAGTGCCCGGATGCCATAAGCACCCCAAACTACTAGATTTGGGCGCTAGGATGCTTGCCAGCGCCCAGCGTCCTACGGGCATGGCGCCCGGGTGCTAGCCGAGCACTTGGACCCTGGCAGACTTGGGTCCACACCAAACCCACTTTGGGCAGTGTTTTCTTGGGCCTCCATGTATTTTCTTTGGCTTCCTAGTTTGGTAAACCCTAATTTTGGGCAAGAAGAGGAAAAAGTTGGGTGGCAATTTTATGGTGCAAAATCAAGGTGGAGAGATAGTTAAGAGTGTTATCAGTGTGAAGAGGAAGATTGAGTGATTGGATTTTGTAACACCCCAAATTTGGCTCACTCGCAAACCCAACTAGAATGTTCCAGGTCACCCGATTAAGTCAGCTAACCTGAACCTAACCCAAAAGGATCTACTCTAGGCTTCTCAAAATGAAAGATAAATTTCCCCATGCATGTGTGGAATACTTCGAACCTAACATGATTCTATGTGAATGACATGACTCATGCAATCACTCAAATATCACTTAAATTACGATAAATCATAAAAAATCCTAAATTTAAAACAGACAGAGTTTACCTTAATAGTGAAATAAAGGACCAACTTGTCAAAAGCCACTATATATATATATATAGGGCTGCTGCAATGCGCTGCAGCCCTTTTGCAGCGCATCACCGCGCACGGCCCGTGGGCCGTTGGATGAAAATCCAATGGCCCACGGGCCTCAAGTCCACAGCCCAACCCGCCCAACTCGCCTAACCTGTCCGACCCGCCCGCACGCCCGATGCCGCCCGCCCGACAGCGCTGCCCTCTCACCCGAACCGCTGCCCGCCCGACCCCCACGAAGTGGCCTCCGCCGGACGGCGCCGCTGCCCGCCCGCCCGATAGCGTCGTCGAGGCCCTGCGACCGACCCCCCTCCGCCGCTGCTTCCCTGGCGGGCGCTCGCCCGCCCGACCCCGCCTCGCGACCCCGCGCCTGGCACCCCACCGCGATCGACCCGCCCCACCACCCTGCCGCACGCGGCCCGCCCGCCCGCCCCAAGCCGCGGCAACCACGCCCGCCCGCCGTGGCCCCCGAGCCGCCCGCCCCTCCGACGCGGCCTCGTCGGAGGCGCGGCGGCTTGGGGGGCCACGGCAGGCAAGCGGGGCGTGCCGCGGCAGGGTGGTGGTTGAGTCGATTGCGGTGGGTGCCGGGCGCAGGGGCCGCGGGCGGGGTCGAGGCGGGCGGCGCCTGCTAGGGGAAGCCACGAGCGGGGGGGGGGGAGGGGTCGGTCGCAGAGGCGGCGCGACGGCGCTGTCGGGCGGGGGGGGAAGTCGGCTCGCGGGGCACCGACGGCGCTGTCCGGCGGGCGGCGTCGAGCGCGAGGCGGCGGGTTCGGATTTACTGCGACGGGTCGGACGGGTTAGGCGGGTAAGGGGTGGGGCTGTGGCTTTGAGGCCGTGGGCCGTTGGATTTTCATCCCCGCGGCCCACGGGCATGCATGCGCTCGCCTATGCGCTGCAAAACACTGCAGCACATAGTAGCGTTTTTGTATATTATATATATCACAACATACATAAAACTTCCATTTTAGAGCATACAGACGCTATAATAATCAAACTTTATGCACAAACTAGGTCTTGACCCATCATTTTATCTTATTTGTCACATCTATTATATTATCACAATTATCATCATAAACTAGGTCTCCACCCATCTATTTATTACATCTGTTGTATCTGTCATATCATTATATCAATTTTAGAATCATTACGGTCAGTTCAAAATGAAGCACACATTTACATTGTAAACAAAAATACAACTGTCCAAACACATATCCCGCCCGGTTTGTGTGTGCACATAACAGTCACTGCTCCTCTATTCAAGCTGACATATCAGACTATTGCTCCTTACATGTATATATATAAAAGAAAAATATTAATAACAAGTGCTATTGGTTGAAAAATAACTATACAATCTAGCAAATAAGAGCTGACTCTCATTTTAAAGAAAAACATATATACTTCTCCTGAACTTTCACAAGGGCATCTATTGGGGAGCCACTAGGCCATGGACCCAACAACATCTTGAACTGACTGGTCTGCTGATGCCTCTCTCGATATTTTCTGTTGCTTCTTTTGTCCCTTAGGACTACCAGTATATTCTCATCCCTCACCTTTCCTCCATATATGTCTCTTACTGTGAATACGAAGGCCAAGTACTATTAGGCAATCGCTTTAAATACCCTTTGAATTACATGTCCACGCCTCTCTGGGTGTGAGGAAACTCCAAAACGTGGAGTTGTCATGATCCTTCAGGAATGGAATAACCCTCTCACTAATCAAGAGCCCGTTGTAGCTAGGCACATGCACCCGCTCATGGTATGTACGCCAGTCTCACAATCTCTCATCTCATTAAAAATTCATTTAAATTATTTATAGGCTTAGGAAAAGATTTACTATTATAGGCCCGAAGAAACTTGCAGTGGATCTTTTAAAATTGAACTCAAGGGATCTCATCCTCAAGGTTTATTAATCCAGAAAATAATCGTCTAAATGACCCGCGGTTAAGTGGGTTCCTTTAAAATGTCACTTAACATGTCCTGTAGTAATAAAATAAACCCTAATAGAGTAAAAAAAAAGAGCAACAAATCATAAACAGACATGGTAGAAGCTCTAAGCAAGGTCATATGCCTAACGATGAGCTTCTTACTTCGTACCTACATAATCAAATTAAATGCTAACGCCCAAGCTAGCTATATAATGCATGAATGAAATAGATGTGTGAGATCCCTCAACTTTGTCCCACGTCTAATACCTACCAGGCAAAGATCCTATTTATAAGTGGGAATGGACTATAGATCTTTAACTTGGTTAACCACTTTTAAAAGAAATGACTTAGGCCCATTACATTGCACTTTGGGTAAGGTCGTTACAAATGGTATCAGAACAATCTGGTTTCGTTGGTTCTGTGTTAGATGGTGGGCTAGACTATAGACGATGGCTAAGGCTGCCGGTCACGGGCCAAGAGAAGGACAGTGCTGAGGCTAGCAACGGAGGCTGTGTGTAGGAATTTCACGGACGAAATTTCCTAAGGTGGGTGGATTGTGAGATCCCTCAACTTAGTCCCACATCTAATACCTACCGGGCAAAGATCTTGTTTATAAGTGGGAATGGACTATAGATCTTTAACTTGGTTAACCACTTTTAAAGAAATGACTTAAGGCCCATTACGTTGCACTTTGGGCCGGGTTGTTACAAGATGCACAGAAATCATTACAAAATTATGAATACTATAATTACTAGCATCACTATAAGACTATCAACAAATGAATTAATTTAACAACAAATGATTTAAAATCTTCTTATCATTACTTTTAACTAGTTGGTAGATCACAATTTCCAAGCTTATTATTATCTCATATCAATTCTCTTTCCTAAATTAACTTTATAATCAAATAATTAACCTATACAATTATAACCCTAATACCTAACTTCCCCACAATTTTTAACATCACATCCAATATCATATTAGATTTCTGTTCGTCCAAAATTTTCACCGCACCCCTCGGCTCAATCATGATGGTTAACCACGGCCCGGTCGTGGTTGAACCCGATGGTTATGCCTAATTTAACTAGAAGTAAGATATGTGAGGATTTATTCGGAAGGAGGGAAAGGGGTGGAAGCCGGAACACCAAGCACCAAGGGGTGGAAGCCGGAACACCTGAAGCACCAAGGGGTGGAAGCCGGAACACCAAGCACCAAGGGGGTGGAAGCCGGAACACCAAGCACCAAGGGGTGCATGTGTTGGCGTGCAGCAACTCTCAGCCGGTGTCCTATATAAGGAGATGTTGTCCCGCCCCAGCGCCGAGAAGGAGAGAAAAACAAAATCAGATCAAAAGTGATCAAGTGTGGGTGAGTGCCTCCCTGCGTTGGAGATGTGAGGTAGTGTCGGGTAAGGGGGATTGCCGGTGTGTGGCTGCAACCGACCTTGGTCGGGGCCAAGTGCTGGGCACACCCGGTAAGGCTGTCAGTGCAGCATTATCCACCTGTGACCGAGCCGCAGTTCTATTCCGAGCAGCCTCGAAGGCCTGCGTGCCGAGTGCTGGGGAGGTCCTGTCGAGTCGCGTGTGTCAGAAATGGCCATCCCACCGAGTGCATGCGAATTGTCTACAGTGTTATTGGATACTGAGACTCTTTGGTCTCATCCCGCTGTCTCTTTGCGCGGCAAGGGCGCCTCGGTCCCTACCGAACCCTTCCAACCCGACGCGGAACACTCTAACCCACACCAGCGGACGAACCCGCGCCCGAACAATTTCATAATTAAATAATTCGAATTATAATTAATCATTATCTATTCTTAATTACATACATAAATTTATTAATCACATATAATTGTCAAAAATTTACAAAATAAGCATATTAACAATAATATGAAAAATTCATAAAAATTATGAATGATATAAATAATGATTAAAATAAATTAAAACTCTAAAATTTGAGAAACGATAAGTGTCTCACAAGTGATTCAGTACTCCGATTTGGGGATCGACGGTGGCGGAGGCCAGCTGTGCTGAGGTGGTGGTTGTTCCTGGAAATTGGTTGACAAGGGAAGGATTAGGGCTAGGTGTGGTCTTGGTGGTCGGGCCAGGGCGATTGGTTTGGAACACTAGGCGGCGGCGCGTGGTGAATTGCCACTACCGATGGCGGTGGCAAGCTGGCATTGTTGGCGATGGCTAAGGAGCTCGACTAAGTAAAAGGTAGGAAGGGTCCGAGCTAGGCAGGGGCAAGGGAAGGGAAAGGGAAAGTTTGGTTTGTGGGAGGGATGACCTGGCCAGATGGTGGCGAGGCAACGGCGTTGACCAACACAAGCAGGGAGGAAGGGGCCAAACATGATAGAGGAAGGGAAGGGGAAGAAGGGAAGGTAGTGGTCGGGGAAGAGAAGCTGAGAGCGGGGACGGTGACGGCAAGGTGCTTGGGCGACGAGGCTGATGGGTGGCGCAGCTCGAAACAGAGACAAGGGCGGTGGCGAACAGTGGTAGGGGAAGAGGAAGAAGGGGAGAGGGAAGGGATTGGGGCTATGCGGCACATTGGAAGAGGGGCAAGGGTCATGCTCAGTCGTTGGGGGAGAAAATAGGGGAAAAGGGTGTTAGGGTTTGGTGTGGGGGTAGTTTTGTAAATAAAACTGGACTTGCTTGCAACTCAAGTGAATAATAATACATAAATTTCAAAAAATACAAAATAAAACATAATAAAATATCATAAATTAACAAAATTGAGTCCTAACTCGAATGACATGCTCTAAGCCTACTAGCCCACCCAAAAATAATAAATAACAAGCCCTAATGTGACAAACAACTTAATTCTAATTTTATGGTCCACTAATATAAAAAAACTAGGGTACTCTCATATACTCTGATAACTCATCTGCTACTGCTTTACTGACATTATCATCATATACTTAGGTAAACATGACCCTCATGGCTTATAACACACTGTTGGCCTCGGCTCAGTACATGTTCAATGACTCGACTAAAAATAATGGTCGGACTGAACGGTTCTGACTAATCTATGTAGGATGCAAGGTATGTAATTGACACCTACCTACATCTCTCTGATCCTCATCTATGTGAAAAGTTGTCTACATGTACTCTCAAGCACTCTGTTCCAAGTCCTACTACTGAACTAAGGTATCCTATAGGTCCTACTACTATCTGGTGGAGAATGGTCCTAGGTATGGGTGTCTAATAGGAGGACTCCTACATGAACTAGGTCGCATTCTCTGATGTCCTAGTATGAAAAATTGGGTTGCTCACCTGATCCTAGCTGACTCAATCCTAAGTCAAATACCTCAGTCTATTCCGTAAGGGAACAAGGACAACTCATATGGATCTACTACATGCTATGACTCAGGTAATTATCTGTACTACCATTAATTGCCGATGGGAGTTATCTGTGTACTGTTCAATTTCTACTCATCCTACTATCTACGTAATCTGGTGGTCAAAACTCAATCCTATGCTTCAAGGCAAGAACCTAATCATGCTTCAAGGCAAGAACCTAATCATGATCTCTCTCTCACTGGCCAATTCTGAATGGGGTTTACACTACTTGTCTAGTCATTTGCTAACTATATGGCCTAGGTACCCTCATTGTCTCACTCTTGTCACTTTCATGTCTTCTTGCTACTTGTCCTTATCCACCACTAACTCCTAGAGGTGGTCTATACAAGTCATCTACCTAAGCTTTCATCTGTGCTTAACATATTTCTGATTAGATCTTGTTGTCCAATGTCATGCCACTAACAGGTGGAGAACCTGCAAACAAAGACAATAAATAAGAAACATACATGCTAGCTTGACTTGGAGCAGTCTTTGCAAATACATCACCCATAACTATATCTTCCAACTTAATCAACCGAGAGTGGCTCTGACACCAATTTATAATACCCTAAATTTAGCTCACTCGTGAACCAAACTGGAATGTTACGGGTAGCTCGATTAAGTCGGCTAACCTGATCCTAACGCGAAAGGATCTACTCTCAGTTAATTAAGATGGAAGATAAATTTCATCATGCATGTATGGAAAACTTGGAACCTAGCATGATTCTATATGAATGACATGACTCATACAATCACTTAAATTATGATAAATCATAGAAAATCCTAAATTTTAAATTGATAGAATTTCCCCTAAAAGTGCAATAAGGCAACCTGTCAAAAATCACAATATATATATATATATATATATATATACATACATACATATATACATATATCTCACAACATACATAAAACATCTATTTCAGAACATACTAATGTTATAATAACAAAACCTTATACATAAACCAAGTCTCAACTCATCTGTTTATCTTATTTGTCCCATCTATTATATTATCACAATTATCATCATAAACTAGGTCTTGACCCATCTATTCATTACATCTATCGTATCTGTCATATCACTATATCAATTTCAGAATCATTACGGTCAGTTCAACATGAAGCACACGTTACAACATGCTATATCATAAACAAAAACACAACAGCCCAAACACATCCCGTTCGGTTTGTGTGCGCACATAGCAGTCATTGCTCCTCTGTCAGGCTGGCATATCAGACTCCTTATCCTTACCGACATATATATATATATATATATATATATATATATAATGCCATTAACGAGTGTTACTGGTCCAAAAATAAATATACAATATGGAAAATGAAAATTGACTTTCATTTTGAAGATATATATATATATATATATATATATATATATATATATATCTTCTGTTGAACTCATAAGGGCATCTACTGGGAGCTACCGGGTTGCGGACCCAATAGCATCCTGAACTGAGTGGTCTGCTGATGCCTCCTTGGTTTTTTCTCATGTTTCTTTTTGTCCCTTGGGACTACCAGTATATCCTAAGCCCTCTCCTTTCCCACATATATCTCCTAACCTTGAGTACGAAGGTCGATTACTCTCAAGCGGTCGTCTTCTATATCCTTTGAACTACATGTCTGAACGTGCGCTGTACTAAACAGTGCCCGTAAACCTCAACGTTTCTTCGGGTATGAGGAAACTCAAAATACGGAGTTGTCAGGATCCCTCGGGAAAGGAACCTTCCTCTCACTAATCCAAAGCCCATTGTGACTGGCACGTGCATCGTGCTCATGGTACATGTTAGTTGGTTTCACCATCTCTCATCTCACTAAATATTCGATAAAATTATATATAAGCCTGGGAAGGGATTTAATATTATAGGTCTAAAGGCAACTTTCGGCATATCATTTTTCGAAATCAAACTCGAGGGATCTCATTTTCGAGGGTTATTAGTTATTAACCCAAAAAACAATTGTTTAAATGACCCGAGTTAAGTGCATTCTAATAAAATATTACTTAACACATCCTATAGTAATAAAACAAACCACATTTAAGTAAAGCGAAAAACAGGCAACGAGTCATAAATGGACCTGGTAGAACCTCCAAGTGAGGTCACATGCCTAACTGGCGAGCTGCTACTCTATACTTATCCAATCAAATTAAATGGTAACGCCCAAGCTGGCTATATAATGCATGAATGAAATAGATGCATGGCAATCATTACAAAATTTATGAATACTATAATTACTACCACCACTATCAGATTATCAACAAATAAATTAATTTAACAATAAACAATTTAAAATCTTCTTATCATTACTTTTAATTAGGTGACTACATCACAATTTCTAAACTTATTATCTTCTTAGATGGTGCTGAGAGTGGCAGCCGTGGTTGGAAATCGGCTGACAAGGAAAAGATTAGGGGCTAGGTAGTCTGTCCGGGGCGATTGGTCGGAAATTGGCATTCGGTGGCTAAGGGCCAACTAAGGAAAAGGTAGGAAGGGGCGAGCTAGGCAGGGGCAAGGGAAGGGAAAGCAAAATGATCGGTGAGTGGAAGGGGTTACTAGCTAGACGGCAGCGAGGTGGTGGCAGTGCACTTGTCGCCAGTGACCAACACTGGCAGGGAGAAAGTGGCCAAACATGATGGAGGAAGGGAAGGGGAAAAGGTGAAGGCAGTGGTTGGGGAAGGGAGGCTGCAACAGCGAGATGCGACGGCGGCGACCGGTCGCGGCGCTCCTTGAAACAAAGCAAGGGCAGAGGCGAACAAGGGTCGGGGAAGATGAATAAGGGGAGAAGGAAGGGGGCTGGGACGACGGCAGCATAGCTGTCCGGTAGTGAGGTCCCTTGCAATGGCACGTTGGAATAGGGGGCAAGGATAGTGGTTGGTCGTTGGGGAAGAAAATAGGGGAAAAGGGCGTCCAGGTTTGCTGCGGGAGTAGTTTTGTAAATAAAACTTGACCTGTTCCTAATTTGAGTTAATAATAATAAATAAATTACAAAAATATAAAATAAAATATAATAAAATACCGTAAAATAAAATAATCGAGTCCTAACTCAAATGACATGCTCTAAGCCCACTAACCCACCCACAATTAATAAATAACAAATCCTAATGTGATAAATGACATAATTCTAATTCTACGGTCCACTAAAAATAAATAAAAACTTGTTGTACTCCCACTCATTCTGCAACTGCCTTACTTGCAATATTATTATATACTTAGATACACAAAACCCTCATGGCTTATAACACCCGGCCAGCCTCGGCTCAGCATGTGTGCTTTGAAATTGAATTGACTGAAAACAATGGTCGAACCGATTGGTTCAGACTATATAACTCTGACTTAGGTCGTGGATTTTATAGATTCCATCTTGGATTGCCGATACGTCGTTCCATCACAATCAAGCCGGTGTCTTCAAGGTTTCTCCTTGTGTTATGTTAATCTTACAATTTTTTTGTTGATTGTTGATTTGCATGTTTGGGAATTAAATTTCTCATCATGGTGATCTTGTATGATTGTAATTTGGATTATAATTATAGTGGATAAAGGACCGCCTGCCACCATTGTTTTTCCTCTTTATGTTTTGGTGTTTCTTCTTGTGGTTATATTTGCTTGTGATTATACTTGTGAGTAATCCATGTAAATCAAACACAGGGGAATTGGTGATCTTGGATTTTAAGTATTTAAGGAAATTTCATTGCATGTACTCCAAGTGGTTGTAGGTATTCCCCAACTTTGTCAAGATCCCCAGCAACGTCGTTGACGGCGGTCTTGACCGCCATGGTGACGGAAATGTCGATAATGGGGGAGGCGAACATTAAGTTAAAGTTTTGTTTTGTTTTTTTTGTGGTATTGCGGTTTTAATTAAAATTGGGTGTGGTCTTGACCACCATGGTGACAGAAATGTCGATAATGGGGGAGGCGAACATTAAGTTAAAGTTTTGTTTTGTTTTTTTCTGTGGTATTGCGGTTTTAATTAAAATTGGGTTTTTTATAATAGTTACGCTCGTATATGATAGCCTTGTATCGCACCAAATTTCCAATCAGAACCCGTATGTATCGTGTGGTATTTAAAACTGTGTTTAATTGTTAAAAAATAATTAATATTAAGTTGATATAATGTTTTAGCAGCTGAATTGAAAAAATAATATAATTACAAGCCGGATTAGTGTTGATTCTACTTTCACATCTAGTTGAATCAATTTTGAGTTTCGAGTGTTAAACTATGTTATTCAAGAACCCACCATCTTTTCTAATTAGATACTTTTTGCATCCTCTAGTTATGGCCACCAATCACAATTGAGTGTCGTTTAAGAGAAGAAGAATAGAGTTATCATTATTTATTAGGTCTCCCAAGACTAATTATAAGAAACGCCAGCATTGAATGCACATGGTGATGCTCACGGCAAAGAGGAGGGTAACAATATGAAAATGAGATTAAAATGAAAAAAAGCCTCTTTTTCGTGTGTGCGTTCCATCCTGGTATTCGTAATAATTTCTGGTCTCGCAGATATGCAGTCAGCATCTTATGATACAACCTACCTCGTTACCTTGCAACTTCCATACTATAAGCCTTCGATCTATGTCCTTTTTAGTTAGAGGAATATATTCTGTACTTGTGGATAAAAGAAAAGTCAGACAATTAAAGGGCACATATAAGGTACATTTTCCATATTCACATGGACATATAAGAATAACCCAGTACCACTATATTTAAAAAGTAGTTAGCTTGTCTCCTTTGACAAAAATACATAGGTAGCTTGTTTCCCTGCTTAGATAAACTCTACTGCAACTGTATATCAAAGTTGCGTTGGAATGGAATAAAAAAATAACGCTAGAGGTCAAAGCCGTGTATGTCCCAATTTCTCCTCCGTTGTGATACATGCGGGCTTACTATGACTACCAATTCAAGGTCTCAAATAATGTTTAACATGTGCATCCATGCCTAAAACAAACGCATCACGTTGGTTAAAACCCTCAATTTTCTACTAATTGGTACAGTATTCAATTTTTATTGTATTCTTCAACAGAAGTATTAGACATAAGAGGTTTCTTGCACGCAAACTCTGTCTACTTGGAACCGATTCAACGTGATTGTCATGGAAATTAATTGGATGAGAGATTATTATAGCTTTCAAGCATTTTAATTTTCGTGAACATGATATGCTATATATATTTTGGATAGGTTTAACATAATTTCAATTAATTAATATCGAGAAAATTTGAGACTCAGGTTAATGGCGATTGATACTTCTCCCCTCAATGTCTGCCAAATTAGGAGGCAACATACAGTTCTTGTTGCACCGGAGGAGCCGACTCCCACCGATCCCCTTCCCCTCTCCGCCATCGACGACCAAGAACTCCTCCGAACGCACGTCCCCTTCGTCTTTTTCTTCCCTCACCACCCTTCCATGGCCAACCTAGACCCCGCTCACCTCATCCACCGTGCCCTGTCCAAGGCACTGGTTCACTACTATCCATTTGCCGGCCGCCTCCGCGAAAGCCCTGACCGTAGGCTGTTTGTCGATTGCACCGGCGAGGGAGTGCTCTTCACTGCTGCCGACGCCGACCTGAGCTTAGACCAGTTCGGCGTCCCGCCATTGCCGCCGTTCCCATGCATGGACGACCTACTTTACAACGTGCCTGGGTCGGAGGAGGTGCTTAACAGCCCACTGCTTGTGGTTCAAGTTACACGACTCATCGACGGCGGCTTCGTCTTTGCCTTGCGGATGAACCATGCAATGAGCGATACGAAGGGCATTGCCCAGTTTATCACCGCTGTCGCCGAGATTGCTCGGGGGTTGCCGTCATCTCCTTCGGTTACGCCGGCCTGGGGTCGCGAGATCCTCACCTCTCGCTGCCCAATGCACAGCCCTCGGATTCACGAGGGATTTAATGTTGTCGCTAAGGAAAATGGCGGTGCAACTCGCGACGCAACGGAAGAATTGGTTTTCCATACCTTCTTCTTCAGCAAAGACGAGATATCCGCTGCCCGGCAACACCTCCGATGTAACTGCTCCACCTTCGACATCATAGCCTCACTCTTCTGGAAGTGCTGGGCTGCGGCTAGGACTTCGGCCCCGACCAAGAAGTACGCTTGTCCTTTGTGGTCGATGCCCGGCCGAGGCTCCGACGTGGCCTATTGCCCGACGGCTACTACGGCAACGTAATCTTCATGCCGGCTGCCGTCGCTACCGTCGGAGAGTTATGTGGGAATCCGTTGGACTTTGCGGTGGAGCTAATAAGGAAGGCTAAAGGGGAGGTGAACGAGGAGTATGTGAGATCCATGGCGGACTTACTGGTGGCCGGTGGGAAGCGGAAGCCTGCGACGAGCGTGGCCTATGAAGTGTCGGACATGACGAGGGCTGGGCTTGGGGAGGTGGATTTTGGGTGGGGGAAGGCTGTGTATGCGGGGCCGGCCATGGGAGGAGGTGTGAGGATCCTCCCATGCACGTACCATGTTGCGTGGAGGAACGAAAAGGGTGAGGATGGGATTTTGGTTCCCATGCGCTTGCCTAAGAGTATCATGGAAAAGTTCATGGGGGAGATCAGCAACATGGTTAATACGTGGGCTAGTTAATTAAACTGATCTGCTATATTAATTAAGATTTACTTAATTTAAATTTTTTCTTATTATTACCATTATTATTTATGATTAGGAAAATGTTAGAATATATTTCTACTAAAATTAAGAATTTTTAAAATGGTGAAAATTTTAGTTTGTTTTTAATAAATTTATATGGGTCATGTAATAAAAGTTATCAATTTCAAGTATCAAAAAAGCATTGTATACTAATTTTATATGACTTCTTTTTTACATAATAGAAAATTTATTATAAATAATATGTTGAGTCGAGGCCGAGTTTTGGATTTTTAAACTATATTAATTACCGGGTAAGATGTCGTGTCATGCTCGAGTTATACTCTTGTTAAATTTTAATTTTATAGATAAACTCTCATTCAATAACGAAACTATTTATAATAATTTAATATCTTAGATATCGACTTTAATTAACTTTAAATATAAATGCTAATTGAATATTTAAATTTATAAATATTATTTTTCAACCACGAGTTAATGTTCACCGCACGTTAAGGTGCACTTAAAGTGGGAGAGAGGTAACTACAAACACCTATTTCAAATAATTAGATCCTTACAATGTTTAGGCCTTTATAAAGATCGCAAGTGAATAATAAATAGTGAAAATATTTTAAGCATATTAAGAAGATAATCACAAATAAATAATTAATATTAACACAAATGCATGTTTAACAAGTTAATGTAATAAATAATAATACTGTAGTGTGTGCGACAACACAAAATCAATTCTACTAACTTACATGTGTTGGTGAATTTGTCAAACCATACAAATTATAAGGTGGCCTTGAGCTTGATTAAGTTAACACCGTAAAGCGAGCAAGTCAATCATACGTAAGTGAAATGCGATAAACAAGTAAGTTAAATATAAAATAAACACACAAAGAGAAAAGAGGAGGGAAGCCACAAACAAGTTTTAAATAAGTTTCCATATAGTACTCCTCTTTTTCTAGCCTACCAAATCATTTTGTTGGGGAGGTCTTTCGTACTTTAATTATGACAACCAAACTTGTATAACTTACAAGTTACAAGAAGACATCCTTCATAAGCACCAAGTTCCTAGAAATCCTAGGTTAAGAGAGATAGTTTATCCACTATATTTGAGTATTTTACAAAATACAAAAGTGAGATGATGAAAGCTCTCATGCTATCCCTGTGTATATGCATAGTTACAAATATGCACTCCCCCTTCATAGATGCTCTAAGCCATTACAAGCAAACCAATTAATATTATCCCCTTTGTCATCTAATATTCTTAAAATACATTTTGTTTGAAAGTCATTTTGATTTCAAACCCAATTTCCCATTTAAAACAATTTTGGAAATTATTTGAAAACTGATCTTAAACACTAAGGGATAAGGGGATCAAACTCACATTTTAATTTATAATTACCAAAGGACTTTTGAATAGTTTTTCCAATTGATAAGAAGCATAAGGCCTTTGGTATTTCTCCTTTTATTGCATCCTTGATTTTGATTTTATTTTGAACCTTGGACCACTTCACCATAAGATTCTTTCCCTTATGTTGGCACTTTCTTGAGCAGCTCTTGTAAGTTGGAGGATGATGGTTAATCTTGTTTGGGCCATTCCTTTATATGTAAACATTCTTTTCTTCCTCTCTTCTTCATCCTTATAGTAAGTGAGATCTACAAGCCCTTATTTGATCCTTGTTATAACACCACGTTTCGGATCACCCGTGAACCAACCTAGAAATGTTACCACGACCAAACCGTTTGCTAATCTACTGGATTCGAATAAGCCGACCCAAATCTATCCTCGGTGTCTCAAGATGGGGATGCAGCATGCAAAACATATATGAGATATTTGGGTTCTAACGTTGTCTTACATGCATGCCATGATATGCAAACCAGTAAACAAAAAACCAAACAAACGAAAAGTTCAATATCTATTTTGAAAATGAAACAGACAATCTCCCCTAAAAGTGCAATAGAAGCCATCCAGTCAACAATAAACGGTATATATTTATAGCAATAAAAATTGAAAACACCGTTTAAACACAACATGATTTTCACATTCTAGTTATTTTTGCTTCGTAGCTTACCCTATTTGTTTTCCACTTTCCATTTGCATTCACATCCAAAATATCTTTAGCTGTTTACATAATATCATTCAACTTCATTATCCACACAGTTCAATACATCACCAATTATAATCAGCAGGTACATGTGTGCACGATTTCATTGCTTCTCCTTCTCAATCCCAACGGTGCTCATTCCTCAAAATTTTCACTTACATATATAATAAAAAGACATCAGTAACGAGTGTTACCGGTCCAGAAATAACTAATAACAAACTAACACTCTTTTGAATAAAAACCTCACACACTTCCTCAAGAACTATCATAAGGGCAATAATGGGAGTTGTCGACCTCGGGTGACAACGTCCCCTTTCCATATCATTCTCTTTCCTTGGCCATTTAAACTATCTCTTTATATGGGAAAATCATTCTCTTTCCTCTCAGCCCTCTACATCCTCCGTATTACTCCTGTCCTTGAATATAGAGGTTGAGTACTCTCAGGGATACGCCTTCAATACCCTTTTATGCCACAAGTCTAGACATGCGCTACATAACAATACCCGTAAACTTCCACATTTCTCTGGGTTTGAGGAACTCAAAGGTGGAGTTATCAGGATCCCTACTGGAATGGAGTGGATGCTCACCAGTTTCAGAGCCCACTTTGACAAACACTTACCCCATCTCAAGACGTGGTCGTCATTTTCCCTTGTCACACATCTCACTGAAAATGCGAAAACTACATATACGTAGGCTTGGGTGGGGAATTCAATATAATAGGTCTAAAGGCATCTTGAGCTGGATCTGAGTTTTGAAAACAAACTTGAGTGATCTCATCCTCGAGGGTTATTAATCTAGAAACATGATTGGCTAAATGACCCGTTTGGAGTGCAATAGGATAAATCCACCACTCGACATGTCCTCTTTCCTGTTAAAAATAAAACACGATAGAATGAGACAATAAATCGAGAGCAAGTCCTAAACAGACCTGGCAGAAGCTCCAAGCGTGTCCTCGTGCCTAGTCGGTGAGCTCCTACTCGGTACTTACACATCAAACTAAAATCTAATGCCCACTAACTGAATGATGCATCAAACATCCTATAGCACACACACACCACATCATACATCAATCACATATAAGTTTTCCTACGCTATGTTGCATTATATTACAATAATTACTTAGTTTACCTAATTAGTTCCTTAGCATCCATTTTAATACACTTCAATCAGGCAATTAATATTTTATTTTTTTATTTACAATAAAAATATCTAGCATGTCAACTCATCAATCCTAGTATGTTGCGCTAACAATTATCAATTTTAAATAATTAAATTGAAGGGAATTATACCTCAAAACATCGGTAATTGGCGATGGCTAGGGTTTTATTGCGTGTCTTGAAGCTTGAATTCGGCGCTCGACGGCTTTCGAAATTCGATCAGGTTCAACTGGATGAGCTCGGTGGAAGATCCAGCAAAATCTAGTTAATCCAATTTTCTGGTGATTTTCGATGGTTTTCTGGCGACTACTGGCTGGATGGTAGTGGTGTGGGGTACTGTTGGCACCAGCTTGGCGAGTTTGATATGTCTACTACGTCGATGTGGTCAGCAGAGTCGGTGGCTCGCCGAAAAAAAGGAAAAATAGGGGCGGTCGGTGGTAGGGTGATGAGATCTGATCGGGTTTGGCAGTGCTGGGCTCCGCTCCGTTCAGGGAAGGATGTGGGAGGGTTGGCGACATTGAGGTGGCAACTGGATGGTGGTGGCGGCGGCGACGGTCACTGGTGTTGGGATCAGCAATGGGAGAGCTGCGCTGGGGCACGACTCCCTTGCTTCGTGGAGGTTGGGTGGCTCCTGGGGCGGCACGACAATGACACAATGGGGCTTGGCAGCGTCGACGACCACAGGCCCCGGCTTTGAGGTTTGGGGAAGAAAATAAGTGTCAGGGGGTGTGGAGGTGGGAAAGAAGTGGTTTGGTGGCGATATCATAAATAAAACTTGACTCGACTCCGACTCGGATAAAAAATAATAACTAACTCGTAATAAATCCTAAAAAAAAGTCCATAAAATATGGAAAAATCCCATAAAATATATTACATACCATAGCATCACAATGACATGTTCTAAAACTAATAGCCCACCCAAACTGCCCTATAACATGTCCTAATACATTATCAGGCCTAAAAATAATTCTACGATCAAATAAATAAAAAAATATTCTGCATACTTTTATATATTCTGATAACTCATTTCTCACCATCTTTCTGACGTTATCATCATATGCTCAGGTACACTTGACCCTCATCGTTCATAACTCACGGTGGGCCACAATTGAGCACTTGATTTATGAAACTGACTCGATTCAAATAGATCATTTAACCGACTGGTTCGCTAATATAAAACTATGACTCGAGTTACGAGTTTTACACTTATTGTACACTTTTCCCCTTAACACATTGAACACACTAATCCTTGTACATATCCATTGTAGCATCATCCTTCTTCTCCTTAGGCACCCATCTACATACTCCATTTACATTTGATTCTTTTATCTTGCACATGATAGAGATATGTCCTACTTTTCCACAAGCATGACAAGATAGAGATCTATAGGTAGATGGTTGCAGGAAAAACCTCTTCTTGAGTGAAGACTTCCTTCCTTTTGATCTTGCCAATTGAGGAGCTTTGAGAGATTTACCAACACTCAAGGCCAAGCCCTCATTTTCTCTGACAAGCTTTGTGTGTTCATCCTTTTCCCTTGCTAGTTCCTCCAAGCTTATGTTGATTCTTCTTTCCTCTTGGAGTGAGGCCACTTCATTTTTCATAGATGTCACTCTTTGCTCTTGGGCCCCCTTCTCCAAAGTCACCTTCTTGATTGAATTCTTGAGCTCCATGTTCCTCTTGGTCATTTTGATTGATTCCTCATATAAAGCATCAAAGGTCACTTGGAGTTCTTCTCTTGTTAAGCTTGAAGATGAGTTGTTCATCTTGTTCTAACTTAGGCGCTGATACCAACTGAAGGTGCACCTAAAGTGGGAGAGAGCTAACTACAAAGATCTATCACAAATCGTTCAATCCCTACAATACTTAGGGCCTTATAAAGATTGCAAGTGGATAATGAATAGCAAAAATGATTAAGAGCATTGAAAGGATAAATATAAATAAATAATTAAGATAAGCACAAGTGAATGATTAACAAGGCAATACAATGAACCCAAATAGTGTTTTGTGTGAGGCAGCACAATATCAATTTTTCTAAGCTACTTGTGTTGGTGAAGTTGTCAACAATACAAGTAGCAAGGTGGCCTTGAGATTCATTCACTTAGCACTCTAAAGCGAGCAAGTCAAGAACAAGGTTTGCTAAAACAAGTGAGTCGAATTAAAAATAAGAGCACAAAGAGAGAAAAAAAGATAGATGAAACAAACAATTTTTAAAAAGGTTCCCAACTAGTACTCATCTCTTCTAGTACACTAAGCACTTTGGTTGGGTTGGTCTTCGTCACTTCAATATAACAACGAAACTTGTACAACTTACAACTTACAACATGACCTCCATGACAAGAACCAAGAGCCAAGGAACCTTACACTCACAAACAAGCCTTCAACATCACCTTGCACCGCTAACCCCTTAGGAGCCTTTGACAAGCCTTCCTTCTCCAATGCTGAATTTGAAAGAATTTTGCAAGCTACAAGCCTTCCTTCTCAAGAACCTCTCAAGTTCCAAGGAGTCTTGCAACCAGCTCTAAAGCCTCTAAAGTAACCACTTTGAAGCCACACCTCCCTTCGTAAACTCACACTTTGAGTCAAGGGAGTCTCTCTCATACCGGCAAAATGCTCACACACACTCCTCACTCCTCAACAACTCATATACTATAACACCTCAATTTAGCCCGACAAACAAACCAAATCTTAATGTTATAAATCAAAAAGTTATTCATTGGACTATCAACATACAAACTTTATAGAAGTAGATCCCACTCAAAGAGTCTTAAGATAGACACCTTACAGGATTTTCTTACAATGCATGCTAATCATACTACTATAGGAAGGCTCTTTCTTCTACTTAAGGTTACTAATATAAGCACTCTGAGTCACGGGAGAGGTAGAACCTCCTTGGCAACTAAGAGGGTGAATTTACAGATGCAATAATCACTCCAAGCTACACGAAAGCAATACCCCAAATTTAGCTAAGAGGTTGAATTCTTAAACATGTGGATGCCTAACCCGAATTTTTAACTGACCCAATTCTTGCGATAAATTAAACACTAGGTCATGGTTACCTTTCCCACATACCCTGCAAACATAAATTTAATACACCAGGCATCATCGAGTGCCAGGGAATCTATAAGCTTTGCTTCAGGTTAGGGT
>JAURVB010002368.1:0-13143 GCA_033002965.1 Piper betle | reverse complement strand
AACAAGAAATGACAAGGAAATACCCTAGCCTGTTTGTGGCATAGGAGTTGTATAATTGTATAATTGTATAATTGGGTAGGCACAGGCAAGGTTGCGCCGGGAATCGGTGGCGACGGTCGTTCCGACTTCGGAAGATGATCCTACTCTCTTCGCCGATCAGTGTAGGGTCAATCTCACGTGTGTGGATGTTGGCCTGGGGTTATAAATGGCCAAAAATAGAGGTTGGCGGCGAAAACAGAGGCGACGGCAGTGGGGGAAGAAATCCGGCCGTCCTGGGTAGCGACGGGTCCAACATGGCCGAGGAAGGTAGATAGGTGGTTGAGGGTGTCGAGGTGACCACCCAATTGAGGCAGCGATGCTCGCCGGCGGTGGAATCTCCGACGTGAGCATGCCGCTATGCAGGCGATGCGGGCTTGCCAAGGGTGGAAGACGGCCGGAGTTGGCCGGGGCTACACCGCAACGGCATGGCAGGGCTGGTCGACGACGATGGACGGCGGCCTGAGGTGGTCGGCGGTGGCGGCGGCTGGAGGGTGCCTAGAGTCGGGAACAGAGCTTGCCGGAGAAGAAGAAGAAGGAAAAAAATTACCTTGGGTGGCAAACTTGTAAATAATGCTTAGACTCGACACAACTCGAGTTAAATAATAATACCAACTCCTAAATAACAACTTACAATATATCGATTCGAGTTAAAAATAATTCGAACTCCTAATAAATCTTCAAAAATAATTATTTTAATGGGTTATGGGTTAATGTTACTAAACTAATTAATTATTAGATGAAGTCGACATCGACATAAGTAATAAAAATACGGTAATGATAAACAGTCGATAATTAATCGGCATAATTCAAGTGATTAAATTAAATCGGAGGGTTATAAGTAATTAATAAAATAAAGATTTTACCTTTACCATATTAAATTTAATATTAGGTAAATAAAGTGATTATTTTAATAACGAGTCGAGTAATGTAGAAAATGGGTTATTAAACTATAGTCAGGTAGCAATCACTCATGACGAAGCTAAAGAGAATAATGCAAATAAATAAAGTTTGAAACTTTATTAAGTCGAATAATTTAAAATAATTGTATTAATAATATTTTTGATTAATAAAAATTATTTTAAATAATTTAATTGAACAACTTATTTAATTAAATTGCTGTAAATAATAATAGCGATGAAAAATTATAACCGTCAACTAAATCATCATGATCGGGGTTAAATAATTATCACCGCAAAAGAAAATTAAATACTTGTTTATTAGTAATAATTATTTTATCAATTGTTAAGTATTAATTATTATTTAGATAATTAATTTGAAATGTGAAGTAGGACTTAAATGATTATGTCACAGGAATAATTAGTTATCTCACTAGAATTGTTGATAATTTAATATTTAATATTTTTGAAAATGATATATATATTAGATATTTAGTTGCATGCATTCCTACTCGAATAAAATTATACTTATGTATAATTTTATATTCTCATTTAGATTAGGATCATTGGTCGCAGTTGCGAGTTCGAAATATCCAGGTCCGTATAATCATTTGAAATGTTGTACTTTCTCTTGTTGGCCGCCTTGGTCGGTCTGAGCCCAGATTCAACCACCATGCGCTATAACGCAATCGGGGTCAACGAAATGACTCAGTCCGACATGGGGCCGCACCTTTAAAATTACTATGTGTGTCCTTACAATTATTTGAAATGATATATTGATCGTATAATTAATTAGAATGTTGTATTGTCTGTATAATTATTTTAAATGTTATATTTTCCCAAACTAGGAGATGTTTTCTAATCTAAGAATGAGCTGAGAGACGTTTTCTGGTCTCAGAATGAGCTGAGAGACAATTTTTAATCTCAGATTGAACTGGGAGACCATGACTAACCTCAAAATGAATTGGGGGACCACCTAATCTCAAAATGAGCTGGTAGATAATTTTCTATTCTCAGAATGAAGTGGGAGACAATGACTAACCTCAAAATGAATTGGGGGGCCACCTAATCTCAGAATGAGCTGGGAGACAATTTTCTAATCTCAGAAGGAACTAGGAAACCATGACTAACCTCAAAATGAATTGGGGGACCACATAATCTCAGAATGAGCTGGGAGACAATCTTCTAATCTCAGAATGGACTGGGAGACCATGACTAATCTCAATATGAATTGGGAGACCACCTAATCTAAGAATGAGCTGGGAGTCGACTTTTACTAATCTCAAAATGACCTGAGAGACAAATTACTAATCCCAGAATGACCTGAGGGATATTTACTTTTTACTTGTGTAATAATAATAATAATAATAACTAGTGAAATGATAATAGGGATTTTATTGACTTGTTTTCATTTAATTATGCAGCTTAGTGGTTTTATCACTAACGCGGAATTGCCTCCGCAGGTGAGCAGGATTGGACTGAAGAATAGAAGTGTGGTTGGTGGTTCATTTACCAACCTAGGTATGGTGAATCGATAATAAAAATTGGACTTCCTTATTATTCTCTTGTGTTATAAATGTGGCTATGGGAAATGGTCCAGGGACTGTGGGACAGTTATTTTATATTTTAGAGAACATGATTAATATTATATTTTGTGAGACTTTTTTGCTGTATTTAAATTTGATGTTCTGGAATGTTACATTTACATTAACTATATTTTTATGTAACACCCGGTCCGGTTTGGGTGGGTTGTTACAAGATAGTTGTGCAAGTGCACAACATGGTACAATAATCGCATATAGCTAGACAATATGACAAGAACTATAGTTGTCAAACTAGGTTGGTCAGACAACCAACAATAGAGTATAAGGATAGTGTTGTATTGACAACTTGAGTATAATCGAGTAGGAAGGGTAGGATTATTAGTCTTGTGACATGTTAGTTGGGTAGTGTGGAGTTTAGTGATTATACAGATTGATGAACGACGATTTGAGTGGCCAAACTAAGATCAGAGACCCAGAGCATTAGTATTGACTTATCAGCAACACCCGACATTAGAGATGCGGGTGTGTAGTGTTATGTAGTTACATGGTGTGCACTCTAGTATTATCTATAGCTTACATATGACCATCTAACAGACTTGTTTGCGAGTCTACCACAGTGGTAGTAGCTAAGTGAGTTAAGATCGAGCATCACAATTTGATATGGGATGACCGGTCATTAATCATGGACGAGAGGATGAGACACTTTTGTGCCTTGCAATGGGTTCCCATTGACTTGTGGTGACCCAGTGGTTCTTTTGGATGGGAGATCCCCATCCACTAGGACGTGTGTACCTGGTACTCGATTGAGAGACACTTGTCTACTATTGACTAATTGCCCTAGAACCCTAGAACCCTAGGAGCCATCCTTCGAAATGCCTATGTTGTAGTTCCGGGGATGATGATTAGATCCACGATAAGCGCAATAGTGGTACTTTAGAGTGGACGTTGCCTTGGCCTACCTACATTTTATATATACCACCCACAGTGGGCACCTTCTAGGACCCCTTAGGACATTTCACATGTTTAAAACTTGCCAAAGCCGAGTTTTCGAGGCCAGTCATGACACCCTAATTGGAGGGTGCCCGTTTGCACAACCGTATGTGTTACGAGGTCAGCTTGACCTTTAGCCTACCTCATGTACTGAGGTTTATGCGGTGGTTTCTAATAGATCACTTTTCCATGTGCACACCTAGATCTACATTCATCCTCATGTGGAAGAGGTGAGTATGATTACATACTTAAGTTATGTATGTAGACACATTATTGATATAAGCCTTTGTCAGGACCAGGTTCACCTTCGATAAGTATATCCTGTAGGAGTATGGTTGATAGTAGTATGACTTCATGGTGATGTGTTAAGTGACACCACATCTCATTGGTTGCACGGTTCACTTGCAGTATGGTTGGTACCAATAGAATTGAAAGTGGAGAGGTTTGATAATAGTGTGATCCATGGCAATGCATTCAAAGTAGAACATTACGGTAACTCCTTGCACCACATGTGTGTGTATAGCTATCTATATGATTTGATCACGTCCTATGTCTGTAGAGTGTATAACCCCTTAGTTAAATCCCTAGGATGGAATTTTGCTAAGTGGGGAGGTTGTAAAACCCCCGTTTGCTCGATTTTTTAATTTCAGTTCGATCGTGATCAAGATCGAGTTGCTTGATCAGCTATTTTGTCGCGTATTTATGTATGTTATCTAGGTATGTAAGGTTACCCGTCTTAAACCTCCTCGAGGGTTGAGATCTGCTTCCGTAAAGTTTGTATGAGACTAGTACAATGAATAGTTTTCCATAACATCGTACTTCAGTCTGGCCTTGGACCGAAAAATGGGGTGTTACACTAAGTCCTTCAACTCTTGAAGCAAAAACACCAAGGAATGCTCCACAAAGCTAAGAGGAAGTTTAATGAGGGATGAAATGGCTGGGAGGATGTTGAGGGTGAGTGGAGTGGTTGGGTTAGAGTAAAAAGATGAGGATAAGGGTGGGATTTTATAAAGAAGAGGATGGTTGGATAGGTGATGTTATAGGAATGGGTGACACACTTAAGGGGTATGTTGGGATTTGAATTTTAAAAAAGTAAAAGAGGGAAAAGATTTGGTTCTTTATGAAATAAATATATAAATACATGAAAAAGTTCCCAAAATAGGGTAAGTCATGGCATAAGGGCACTTTAAAAGCAACTTGCCGTCCGCAGCCTGAACTTTAACGTCAAATTCAACCTTTACATGCCTGCAAGGGCACTGGCATGATGCTTTTGAGTCCAACTCTCATTTTCATTATTTCAGTTTTTTCCACTAGAAACACATAAAACAACTATGTCTGCACACACGAAAAGTGATTAGACATGCGGGGGACTCGGTCTTATGGTCTAAGTATACTCGACTTGACCGAACTGAGAATAAAATAGGTCAAGCACATAGTGTCTGACGGCGACAACAAAGCCGATTGAGCTAAGGCTAGGGCAACTCATACATACCTACATACCATACATAAATACATGGCAAAAGGGCTGGTCAATTAACTCAATCTGATTTACGACCAAACCAAAATTAAAACCATTGGGTGATTATATCACATGGATAGTTTAATATTTAATATTGTTGAAATTTAATAGTGATATATATATATTAGTCATTTAGTTGCATGCATTTCTACTTGAATAAAAATATACTTACGTATAATTTTATGTCCTCCTTTAGATTAGGATCATTGGTTGCAGCTGCAAGTTCAAAATATCCAGGTCCATATAACAGACATGGTGGATTGGACTCACCAGCTAATAACGGACATGGCCGATTGGACTTGCCAGCCGGTAATGGACATGATGGACTGACCCATCAGCCAATAAATTGGACATGGCAGAATTGACTCACCAGCTAATTACAAACATGGTGGACTTACCCATCAGCCAATTGATGGACATGGTGGACTGACCCATCAGCCAACTAATAGACATGGTGGATTGGACTCATCGGCCGATAACGGACATGGTAGATTGGACTTGCCAGCTGGTAATGGACATGATGGGCTAGCCCATCAGCCAATAGATGGACATGGTGGACTGACCCATCAGCCAACTAATGGACATGGTAAACTGAACCATCAGCTAATAAATGGACATGTTGGAATGGTCACAATAGCCATTATTATAGATAATGATAGGGAGTTTATGGACTTGTTTTATTTAATTATACAACTTAGTGGTTAATCACTAATTCGGAATTGGCTCTGCAGGTCAGTAGTTGGAACTAAAGAATAAGAGACGACAGGGTGGTTCTTCTACCAACTCAGGTGATGAACAGATAATTAGCAGACTTCTCTTTTTACTTTTCTTGTGTTATAAATTTGGCTATGCGAAACGGTCCAAGACTGTGGGATAATTACTTCATGCATTGTCGTTTGAAATATAAGTTCTTTTGAGTTAGAAATGCTAGACTTATTTACTTTCATATTATTCATGTAACCTTTTAACTAACACCCAGTCCGGTTAGGATTGGTCGTTATCGGGTTGGTTTTTTTAAATTTTGAGTAATACCTAGCCAGCAAGGCCCACAATATCGTGAAAATGGCGTGTCGTTACACGTACAAGCCCTGAACATCAGATTCCTCCTGCAAAACTCTCGACTAGGCGGTGTCAAGGAGCACTCCAAGGTTGGTAACAATGGGTTGGGGGGCCGCCTGTGAGATCTCCCAACTTAGTCCCATATATAATACCTACCAAGCAAAGATCCTGTTTATAAGTGGGAATAGACTATAGATCTTTAACTTGGTTACCACTTTTAGAGAAATGACTTAGGCCCATTACGTTGTACTATGGGCTGGGTCATTACAAATGATATTAGAGCAACCTTCTTCCATGTTAGACGGTGGGCTAGGTTAAGGAAGTTGGCTAAGGCTCCAGGTCACAGGCCAGAGAAGGACGTGTGCTGAGGCTAGCAATGGAGGTTGTGTGTAGGAATTTTGGGGACAAATTTTCCTAAGGTGGGTGGATTGTAAGATCCCTCAACTTAGTCCCACATCTAATACCTACCGGGTAAAGATCATGTTTATAAGTGGGAATGGACTATAGATGTTTAACTTGGTTAACCAGTTTTAAAGAAATGATTTAGGCCCATTACATTGCACTTTGGGTTGGGTCGTTACACCGCCGAAGGTGGATCTTCAGCGAGGAACTCCTCCCCTTCTCCACTCTTCTTGTCTGCTTCTTTTCTTCTCTAATCTTCTACAAAGCAACGTCGAGCCCCACCTTTTTATTCACCATTTGTGTGTTTATAGATGTCTAGAGAATTTTTCAATTCCACAATTCGAGCCCACAAATCAGACCTTCTCACCCACCTATCTTGATCTATTTTATCTCTCTTTGTCTTGTGGAAATGCCAGGACCAAGTCATCAAGGATAGAGGAAGGTGGTGTATATAGGTTACCGGATCTGAACGTAGGCAAACATGTTCATGTTTGTGCCCATTCACTATCATCTGCATGTCGGGCATACTTAGCCTCCATATCATGTTCATACGGCCATCTGCTCCTCATCTCATTGTAAAACCCATGACCCCGAGCCAAGGTTTAATAGTCAGAATTGGTTGGTTCAATCTCTATTTTAAGTCGAGTCAATTTTAAGACACGTGTATGTGTGTTGTAAACCACGAGGGTCATGTACCCAAGTATATGATGGTAACGTCAATAAGACAGTAGTAATTTGAGTTATCAGAATATATTAGAGTATGCCCTTTTTTTATTTAGTACTAGACCACAAAATTATTTTTAGGCTTAATAGTTATAGAGCATGTCATTGTGATTTTATAGTGTGTATTATATTTTATGTGATTTTTTAATACTTTTCTGAATTTTTTTAGGATTTATTACGAGTTAGTTATTATTTTTACCTTGAGTCAGAGTCGAGTCAAGTTTCATTCACAAAATTACCCCCGATCATCACCCCGACCTTCTTCTCCCCAAACTGTGAGATCCCCCAACTTAGTCCCACATCTAATACCTACTGGGAGAAGATCCTGTTTATAAGTGGGAATGGACTATAGATCTTTAACTGGGTTAACCATTTTAAAGAAATGACTTAGGCCCATTACGTTGCACTTTGGGCCGGGACGTTGCACTTTGGGCCGGGTCTTTGCAGGTGGTATCAGAGCAACGTGGTTCCATGTTCGATGGTGGGCTAGACTAGGGAGGTTGGTTAGGCTGCCGGTCACGGGCCCGAAAGGTCGTGGGCGGGGTTAGCAACGGGCTGAACTAAGGACGTTGGCTAGGCTGCCGGTTACGGGCCAGAATGGTCATGGGTTGGGACTAGCAACGGGCCAAGTATAGGCATTTTGGGGACGAAATTTCCTAAGGTGGGTGGATTGTGAGATCCCTCAACTTAGTCCCACATCTAATACCTACTGGGAGAAGATCCTGTTTATAAGTGGGAATGGACTATATATCTTTAACGGGGTTAACCATTTTAAAGATATGACTTAGGCCCATTACGTTGCACTTTGGGCCGGGTCGTTGCACTTTTGGCCGGGTCGTTGAAGGTGGTATCAGAGCAACGTGGTTCCATGTACGATGGTGGGCTAGACTAGGGAGGTTGGCTAGGCTGCCGGCCACAGGCCTGAAAGGTCGTGGGTGGGGCTAGCAACGGGCTGAACTAGGGACGTTGGCTAGGCTGCCGGTTACGGGCAAGAAAGGTCATGGGTTGGGACTAGCAACGGGGCAAGTAAAGGCATTTTGGGGACGAAATTTCCTAAGGTGGGTGGATTGTGAGATCCCTCAACTTAGTTCCACATCTAATACCTACTGGGAGAAGATCCTGTTTATAAGTGGGAATGGACTATAGATCTTTAACTGGGTTAACCATTTTAAAGATATGACTTAGCCCATTACGTTGCACTTTGGACTGGGTCATTAAAGGTGGTATCAGAGCAACCTGGTTCCGTGTTAGATGGTGGGCTAGACTAGGGACGTTGGCTTGGCTTCCGGTCACGGGCCAGAAAGGTCGTAGGCTGGGGCTAGCAACGGGCTGAACTAGGGATGTTGGCTAGGTTGCGGGGGGCCAGAAAGGTCATGGGCTGGGGCTAGCAATGGGCCAAGTATAGGCATTTCGGGGATGAAATTTCCTAAGGTGGGTGGACTGTGAGATCCCTCAACTTAGTCCCACAACTAATACCTCCTGGGAGAAGATCCTGTTTACAAGTGGGAATGGACTATTGATCTTTAACTGGGTTAACAATTTTAAAGAAATGACTTAGGCCCATTACGTTGCACTTTGGGCCGGGTCGTTACACAAATTGTCAATGCCGCCCATATGATTGATGCCACCGCTACCTCCGGCTGCCTCACTGCCGCCGATCGGCGGCGACAAGCCCACCAAGTGGTCGTTGTGCCACCCCAAGCACCTCCAGCCGCCGTCTGGCCTTCACAACGTTGAATTGCAGCCACCTAGCGCCGCTCATCCTGATGTGACACCGCCACCGTCAGTGCCGATGAATTGTCGACCCCTCCCCCTTCAACCCCTGACTGTTTCCCCCACAAGTAGGGCCGCCACCGAAGTCGGTTGAGTCCCGATTTGATAAGCCAAATGACCACGACCAACTAGTCTTCACTGCCGGCTTCAACAACTGTTCGGTCTAGCTCGCAGAGCTGGTGCCGATCCATAGCCCTAATTGCATCCCGGAAAACCACCGGTAAGCTGCCAAAAAACTGTTGCAAAATGCCAAAAAACATTTAAAATTTGCCAAAAAACCGGATTTGTTGAAATTCGCTAGATCTTCCGCCGAATTCATCTAGTTGAACCCGATCGAACTTCGAACGCCGAATTAAAGTCTCGAGCCACATGACGAAACCGTAGTCATCGCCGATTGCCGATGATACGAAGTATAATTAACTCTTACTTAATTGATTAAAGGTAATAATTATTAGCACATCATGCTAGGATTGATAAATTGATGTGTTAGGTATTGTATTGTAAATAAAAATATGAAATCTACTTGATTGAATTGTATTAAAAGAAATGCTAAGGAACTAATTAGGTAAACTAAGTAAGTATCATAATCTAATGCAATGTAGCGTAGGGAAAAGTTATATGAGATTGATGTAGCGATTGATATGTGTATGCTATAGAATGTGTGAATGCATCATGAGTGGGCGTTAGCTTTTAGTTTGATGTGTAGGTATGGAGTAGGAGCTCATCGCCTAAGCGCGAGAACACACTCAGAGCTTCTGCCATGTTTGTTTATGATTTGTTCCCTGTTTTACATTCTATTCTATTGTAGGTTTGTTTTATTACATGCAGGACGAGCTAACTGGTGCTTCATCGGATCCCACTTAACCCGGGTCATTTAGTCAACCACTTTTCTTGATTAATAACCCTCAAGGATGAGATCTATTCGAGTTTGATCTTGAAAATCAAGATCCACCGTAATTTTCCTTCGGGGATATTATATAAATCCCTTCCTAGGCCAATATATAGTTTTATTGTGTTTCAATGAGATGAGAGATGGGAATGACTGACTCGCACGTACCATGATCTGATGCACGTGCCATGAGCAGGTGCACGTGCCAGTCAAAGCGGGCTCTGAATTAGTGAGTCGGGTTGCTCCATTCCAGAGAGATCCTGACATCTCCCATTTTGAGTTCCTCACACCTAGAGAAACATTGAGGTTACAGGTACTGTTTAGTACAGTGCACGTCCAGACTTGTGGTTCAAAGGGTACTCAAGGCGACTACCTCAGAGTACTCGGCTTTCGTGCTCAAGGCTAGGTGAATTATGGAGGAAAGGAGAGCACTTAGGATGTACTAGGTAATCCCGAGGGACTAGGAAAATAAGAAAATGCCGAGAGAGGCATCAGATCTAGTCAATTCGGGATACTATCGAGTCTGCAGCCTGCTGGTTCATCAGTAGAAGCCCATAGAAGTGTTCACCAAAAGTGTATAAATATTTTTATTCAAAATGAGAGTCAGCTCTCATTTGACAGTTTGTTATGTAGTGATATGTTTTGACTAGTTACACTCGTTACTAATACGTTCTTCTTTATATATACGTAGGTGAGGATTAAATACAAGATATGTCATGCTTGGACAAACGAGCACTGACAAACCTTTCACACACATGCATGCTTGCCGACAAAATGTTTGTTTTGACTGTTTTGATTGTTTTGTTATGTATATTATGAAAATGAAGTGCTATGTGATGAAGATATTTGGTATATAGATATGGATAGTGATAATTCGACCTGAAAAATATGTTAGTGAGGAGACTGAACAATAAAAGGTGGAAATGTGAATAAAATGAAAATGTGGGTCGAGACCCAAATTGTAGAATATTGTGATGTGGCCAAATTAAAAGTATATGTGAAAAAACTTTTAAGGGAGACTCTGTCTGTTTTATTTTGGGAAATGTTATTGATTTTATCACCATTATTTTTGGTATGAACTGGTTATCATGTCATCCATGTAGTGACATGTTAGGGTTTCATGCATTTATCAATGCATAGCGTTTGGCATCTTCCATCTTGAGACGCTGAGAGTTGTTCCACTCGAGACCCATAATGTTCCAATTCAGTTCGCGAGCAAGTCAGATTTGGGGTGTCACAATTTGGTATTAGAGCCACTATGGGTTGATTAAGTTGGAAGATATTTTCATTCTTGATGTGTTTGCAAAGACTACACCAGGTTCAACTTGCTTATATATATTTCTGTCCTTTTTGTCTTTGATTGACAGGTTTCTCACCAATGGGTAGTGTGGTAGTGTTTTAAGGATTGGATTAGTGAGTAGGGGTAATCATGGTAAGAACTTGAAGTACTCGGAAGAGGGCCTCATCGCCTCCTTCTCCTAGATAAGCTAGCCCTACTCATGTTCACAGCGAGACAGTATCTAGCCAATCTGGAACCTCATCGCTGCCAAGAAATCCAAGTGAGCTAGGCTCGGTAAGCCACCGTAGGGAGAGCCAACGTAGTGGAAGCCACTATTGTGAGATCCCTCAACTTAGTCCCACATCTAATACCTACTGGGAGAATATCCTGTTTAAAAGTGGGAATGGACTATAGATCTTTAACTTCCGGGGTACCCATTTTAAAGAAATGACTTAGCCCATTACGTTGCACTTTGGGTTGGGTCGTTACAAATGGTATCAGAGCCGACCTGGTTCCGTGTTAGATAGTGGGCTGGATTAGAAACGTTGGCTAGGCTGCCGGTCACGGGCCAGAAAGCTCGTGGGCTGGGGCTAGCAACGGGCCAAAAATAGGCATTTCGGGGACAAAATTCCCTAAGGGGTGGATTGTGAGATCCCTCAACTTAGTCCCACATCTAATACCTACTGAGAGAAGATCCTGTTTATAAGTGGGAATGGACTAGAGATCTTTAACTTCCGGCGTACCCATTTTAAAGAAATGACTTAGGCCCATTACGTTGCACTTTGGGCCGGGTCGTTACAGGTGGTATTAGAGTCGACCTGGTTCGTGTTAGATGGTGGGCTAGATTAGAAACGTTGGCTAGGCTGCCGGTCACAGGCCAGAAAGGTCGTGGGCTGGGGCTAGCAACTGGCCAAGAATAGGCATTTCGGGGACGAAATTCCCTAAGGTGGGTGGATTGTGAGATCCCTCAACTTAGTCCCACATCTAATACCTACTGGGAGAAGATCCTGTTTATAAGTGGGAATGGACTATAGATCTTTAACTTCCGGGGTACCCATTTTAAAGAAATGACTTAGCCCATTACGTTGCACTTTGGGCTGGGGTCGTTACAAATGGTATCAGAGCCGACCTGGTTCCGTGTTAGATGGTGGGCTGGATTAGAAACGTTGGCTAGGCTGCCGGTCACGGGCCAGAAAGGTCGTGGGCTGGGGCTAGCAACAGGCCAAAAATAGGCATTTCGGGGACAAAATTCCCTAAGGTGGGTGGATTGTGAGATCCCTCAACTTAGTCCCACATCTAATACCTACTGGGAGAAGATCCTGTTTATAAGTGGGAATGGACTATAGATCTTTAACTTCCGGGGTACCCATTTTAAAGAAATGACTTAGCCCATTACGTTGCACTTTGGGCTGGGTCGTTACAACTATTGCGTTAGTAGCCGTCAGACTGAAGCAAACGCTGCCATTGCACTTTTGGCCGAGGTACAAATATAACACCTCGTTTTGGCTCACCCATGAACCGACCCAGAAATGTCATTGGTGACCGAACTATTCGCTAATCTACTCGGTTCGGTTAAGCCAACCCGGATCTGCCCCCGGCGTCTCAAGATGGAGATGCAAACATGAAATGCATGAATGGGAACAATTGGGTTCTAACTCGGTCCTACATGCATGCCATGACGTACAAGCAAAAACAAGACAAAACAATAGATGAGAAACCAAAAGAATATATATATATATATAAACGGATAGAGTTTCCCCTAAAAGTGCAATGAGGGCCAACCTGTCCACAACAAGGGTATATAAATACTTTTGAAAACAATATAATATATAACTGTCTACCAAAGCATCCCATCATTATCTCATTTGTTTTCATCTGAGCCGAGTCTAATGTGAGATCCCTCAACTTAGTCCCACATCTAATACCTACTGGGAGAAGATCCTGTTTATAAGTGGGAATGGACTATAGATCTTTAACTTTCGGGGTACCCATTTTAAAGAAATGACTTAGCCCATTACGTTGCACTTTGG
>JAURVB010002367.1:0-36492 GCA_033002965.1 Piper betle | reverse complement strand
TCCCTATCTTAAGACAGCAGGCAGATAGAGGTCGGCTTAACCGAACCAGTACATTAACGAACGGTTCGGTAGCCGGTGACATTTCCGGGTCGATTCACGGGTGAGCCGAAACCGGATGTTACAGGCTTTTTCCCAAAGTGTGCGTACCCGATATGTGAATGGGAGTTATTTGGTTTATCCCATATCGGTCGTGGATGATGTTAGTGGAGCTTCATATAGGCTAATGGGAAAACCTTATTCCTTGAACTAATTTTTGGATTAGAGAGACCTGTGACACTTATTGCGAGTTTCTTTTGGTTGTTTAATGTCCCTTCTGGGAGCCCGAAAAATCTAACAGTGGTTTCCGAGCTTGGGTGGGGGCCCTAAGGGCCCAACAATTCATGTATAGTCCACACTTCACGGGATGTGTGGAAGCCCAAAGTGTAGAATTATCATTTTAAAAAAAGTAATTTTGAAAATACTACCAGGAAAGCATGGAGAAAGAGTGGAGAGCTTTTCTCCACGTTTAAACAAAGTTAAAACCAGCCTCTCTACGGCACTTTACCTCACATCTTGTTCTACATGCCCTGGGACGTGGGGAAGTAGCCTCGTCTACTTTTTACGTCTTTCCCCACGTTTTTATAACGTTGGTTAAAGTCTTCTTTTGTAGTGATTTTAATTGATTTTAAGGTGATAACAACCTGATTAAACTCTAATTCGCTCAATAATCAACTAAATAAGCTAAAATCAAAATTTTAGTCAAAGCCCTAACCGGCAAGAACGAGCCCACAGGTTTTTTCCTGACTCAACTCAAAGGTCAATATCATATGTCAAATATAGTCTTTTATATAATTGTATTTATACAATTGTTATAAAAAATAATAAATAGATTCATGTTACAATTATAACTTTACGAGATAATATAATGATTTTGTGCAGTCATTGACGCTAAAGGTTGAACATTTAATCATTCAAAACTAAATTTATCTTATATTATATTGAATAAAAATATAGACAAGCTCAAGCTGCCTTATGTTCAACTCAAGTCAACTTTTGCATTTCCTTGAAGTCAAACTAAATAAATGAACCTGGAAAGCTAAATACAATACTCAATTAACACTCTTGGATTAACCTTAATTTAGTCTATCCTCCCGTGTCTCTCTCTCGTGCTTGCTCACATTGTTATTATTATTAATCATAATAATAATATTAATAATCATACTATATATATATATAGGGTTAGGTATTCGAGTCACTCCAAATCTGGACCGTCCGATCATAAGGACGGTCCAGATTTCTTCTTCTCAAAACCCTAACCCCTCCCCTCCTCCCATGCGCCGCCGCCGCCGGGCCGCTGTCGCCGCCGCCGCGCGACCCCGCCCTCGCCACCACCGTCGCTCGCCGCCGTCCGCGGGCGTTGGCGCGGCAAGGAGGAACGGCGGCGGCGCGTCGACAACGGGCCCGACGCGCCGCCGCCGTTCCTCCTCGCCGCGCCCACGCCCGCGGACGGCGGCGCGAGGGTCCCTAGCGTGGGGGCACGAGGAGACGGCGGCGAGCGACAGTGGCGGCGGGGGCGGGGTCGCGCGGCAACGCGGCGACAACGGGCCCGACTCGCCGCCGCCGTTCCTCCTTGCCGCGCCCACGCCCGCGGACGGCGGCGAGCGACGGTGGCGACGGCGAGCGACGGTGGCGGCGAGGGCGGGGTCGCGGCGGCGGCGACAGCGGCCCGGCGGCGGCGGCGCATGGGAGGAGGGGAGGGGTTAGGGTTTTGAGAAGAAGAAATCTGGACCGTCCTTATGATCGGACGGTCAGATTTAGGGCGACCTCAGATATTTTCCTAGGGTCACCCCCAGGTTACCCAACCTCTATATATATATATATATATATTGTGATGGGTCCAATGTAACGTCTTAATGTGTTTGGAGAATAAGAACTTGTGTTTAATCTCCCCTTCTTGGGCTCGTTGCTCCTCTTGATGGGCCTTTAAAAATTTGATGCATTCATGTTGGGCTCTTGACAAGCAACATTAGAGCATCACCTTCTTGGACCCCAAAACTTTCATTTTTGAAGACTTCCAACACATGTATTTTAATTTATGGAAAATTTAAGTTGAGGTACACATTATATAGCTTATATAAATTATATATCTAATTTCAAACCTTTTTCATTCTGTCCTACAAAATGATATATATATATATATATATATATATATATATATATATAGTGCATAAATAAGAAGTTGATAATTTTTTTTTCTTTTATTGACATTTTTATTACCTACTTTCAGGTTTTTTAAATGTATTAGTTAATAGATATTTTAAAAATTTTAATTATTTTGATATTTAAGACGAAAGAGTTTAAAAAATTGAGTTAAGTAAAAATTTTATAATTACTTTTATTTTTTATTTATATATATAAAATTTAATTAACGGGGCCTACTAAATTACTCCAAATAAAAAAGGTAGCTCATGTAAACTATATATGAGATGTAACTTACGTATATATATGACTCTTTAATTTATTATTATCCTATGTAAATGATTTACAGGACTTCGAGATACATGTTATATGTGTGTGTAAGATCAGTATTAAGAGAGTTTTTAATATATTTTTTCTAAAACTAAAAATTTATTCAGAATTGAATAAAAAAATTTATAAGCAAATAAATAAAAAATATATACCAATTTCTTGTTTCAAACCTAGTTAATTATGTTTCAAAATGAATTAAAAGGTATCAATTGAATTGGTGTTTTTTTTCCCAAGCAAGTAATGTGTAAGCAAACATATATAGATACAGAAGAATCTAGATCAATCATTTTAAATTTCAATTGCAAAACGAAAGAGGTGAAACCAAGTGAAAAATTCTAATAGAGCTTAATTTAAAATTGTTCTGTTTGACCCTCAATGATCTAACTTATCTTAAAATAGATAAACTCCTTATTTGCAACCGAGGTTCAAGTATAGTTTATAATTAATTTCACAAATATTTATTTGATTCAAAATGAATTTAAAGATATCCAATTGAATTGCTGCTATCCAAACAAATAAAAACTTAAAATTCACTATATATTCCACGATGACTCAATTATTCTCAAATTAAGAAATTGTGGTGAGACTATATATGAATATGCTAATTCATAAATGATAGAATATGTAAAAAACTTCATAAATGTTAGAGGAGTCTATTGTGAAGCCAGAAAAAAATCTAAAAGATGGTGCTATTAATCAAAATAATGAATATAGTTCTAAGGTGATTATAAAACTAAAAAATGAAGTGGATGCTTAGTAAAGGATATATTTTGATAATTATAAGGAATTTGAGGAGGAACACTAATTTGGCAGTTAAAAATTAGTACATTGATTCATTCTCAATTTAGTGCGAGAAAGTGTGAGTTGCAGAGTGATGCTATATATTTATCTTTGAGCCTTATATGTATGCATGAGCTACCACTCATATATAGATTATATGAGTTAAACTTTTTCTTTCGATTAATTTAGTTGATCCCACTATTCAAAAATTATATATATACATTAAAAAAGGGTAATTATAAATTTCAACACAATCTAATACTTTTAATCATGTTATCTTAATTATGAAAATAATCGTAATAAAAATTAATTTCAAATTATCTATTAACTTGTGCATCTTTTAGAAATTTAAAAATAGGTAAATAATGATCTTTAAAAAAGAAAAAAATTATCAACTTCCTTCTTATACACCATACTTTTAATATATATATATATATATATATATATATATATATATATAGTATCTTGTGACACTCACTAAAAAAGAGCTCAAAAGCAGTATCTGTCATGCAATCACTCCAATTAGTAAGGTTAATAATATTTTCTAGAGAGTTTTTTTTTATAAATTTTAAAAAACTAAGGTAGTGATTTTCATAAAAAATAATAAAATAAGATGCAACTTCCATAATTACCTCTAAATTCCAATGAATTATCCAAAACATCTCTGAAAAATCATTGGCCATTATCAAGTCCCTAGAAGGAGAATATTATATCTTAAAACTTGTATGTGATGCATATACAAGAAATTATTTTTCTTTATGTAATTTCACAAATGAAGATAATATGAATTTGTAAGGTTGTTTTACACTATACTAAGCTACTATATATATAATGATCCTAAGTGCTGGCAAGCCAGTAAATAATGTAGTGAACATGATGGCTGAGTTCATAATGTAAAGAGTTCTATAACTCCAACCTATTAACCTGTAAAAAATCTCTTCCATGACTGCCATGGAAGCCCTCCCCGTCAATAAATAAATAAATAAATAAATAAAAAGTTCAAAGCAACTCCAATCATAGAATGTAGAAGAAGAGCAATGAATGCATGAACCCTAATCAAACTAACCTAAGAAGCAACAAAATGTTTCTTGTGACAATGATGAGCCTATTTTTAGTTGATAACAATTTAAAAAGCAAACATATATACTTTCCCATATAGCTAATGACATTCTGGTTATATCTAGAGATATAATACTCATGCTTAGCATCGAAAACTCAAATCATGTACCATTGTTATAAAAAAAATGTTGATAAAAAAAGGTACTAGAGTAGTTATAAACTTACAATGCGTTTGCTGAACTCAATTCCTGCAACAATGGAAGGTGTGACTCGAGCGGGACAATAACAAATGGAGATCGATGGCAATAATAAAGTTTTACCCGAGTTTATTTTATTCTATCCAAGTAGAGTTTTTCAAAGTAGATAAATTATCTATTCACAAAATTAAACATGTATTTTTCTATGTCATTAACCCAAACTAGGTTGATTCGTGGTGAACCCGTGCTCATTGTTCCGAGGATGAAACAAATCTTCAAAAATATTAAACTTTAGGGTTTGTTTGGATGTATTAAAATTATACGAAGGAAAGAAATGTAAAATTTAGATGTCATAATTTTTTCTTTTTGGATGTTTTTAAATGTAGGCAAAAATATTTTTAATTTCTATTAAAATAAATTTATGTAAAAATTTTATAAAGTAATATTTTTTATAAAAACAAAAAAATTTTAAAAATTTTGGGTGGCACGGAATGAATATTTTATTGTTATAATATTTTTTTCCTATAAGTAAGATTTTTTAATTTTCATGTTAATTCATTGCATTAGTGCTTCATCTAACCTTTTATCTTTCCTTTTCACTGTGTTTGTGCGAAGCAAACGAACATTATAATGAATTATCAAACTTCCTGAATTTGATGCATGAAAACATTTCTGCTATCAAACAAACTAAGAACTTAAGATTTGTAAACAGGGCAATCGTATACAGTGAGTGAGTTGTCAATTGCTCACAAAAAAAAAAAATCAAACTCTTAATCTTCTTCTTCTTCTTCTCTTATTTTTTTCTAAAAAAAATCTCGGGTTTGCTCCACTTTTTGGAATAAATGTAAGATTGCTCCACCTAAGATATATTTATATATAAAAAACATTAAAAAAAAAGGCGCAAAGAGCAGAGTGTGAAAATTGGCAGATTTGGTGGGAACGAACAACAATGCATCATCCATTTTTGGTCGGAGGTGGGAGAAAGAAAGCATACCCAGAGCTCCGACGGCGACTTGCCAGGTAGCCTCGGGGTCCGCCGCCGCCCTCGTCCCCTTCCACTTCCCGACCTTCGCCGCCAGCTGACTCGAGCTGTTAGAAGAAGAAGACGAAACCCATGCTCAACACGGAGAGAGCAGCAGGTGAAGCAATGGTGGCGGCCGTGGCGACCTCAGTTAAAATGTCTGTGGACACAAAGACTCGATCTTTTTGAGTTCTCGTTTTACCCGCCACGGCTAGAGCTTTGTGGTTGCGGTAACAAGTTTTTACTGATCCCCTCTGGTAAATAGCATGCAAAGATGTGGATAATGGCGCGCCCTCGCGGCCATATCTTCGGACAATGCTATCGCTAGTCGGATATTCTTCTCGCTCTCTCTACTTCAATGGCGGCTTCTTGTCTGTATTTGAAGCCCGACGCTTTGCTTGGGCTGTCTCCGCTTGCCTGCTTGTGGAAGCTCGTCCCCTCCAGGTTCCATGGCGGGCGGCGGACTGAGCTGGGGCGCGGTGGGAGCAGCTGGCAGCGGGGGACGATGAGGCAGGTCGCGGTTGCTTCGGTGCATTCTAACCCAAGGATTCTCAAGACCAACCGCCGAACTCCTTTTGGGTTGGCGGTGTCACCCTATGATGATGATGATGAGGAGGAGATTGGAGAAGAAGCTGAAGAAGAAGATGATGAAGAGGAGTCTGATTCTTCTGATGTGGGAATTCTCTACTTGGTTTTCTCTATGTTTTACTTGTTCAAAACATTCTTCTAGTTCTGATGTGTTTGCTTTGACGTGTTATGCTCTAATCTTGCTCACTCATTGCTATCAAAGTGCTTTGTTCTATGAAGTGCTTAGTGATTTCACTATGTTTTAGTTTGTTATCTTGCTCAGTGATTCCTCTGAGTTTACTTCGCTTCTCTAAATTTGCGCTGTGATTGTCATCTTACAGATTTGCTTCGCTGTTTATGTTGTGCTCTGCCTGTCAAATACCTGCCTTTTGAGTGATGCTGTTGTTAATCAATTCCGGCAATTGTGCAAGGAATCTGTTGTTGTTGTCGCACTTTCTCTATGTTTTGCTTTGTTCTTCAAGTCATTCTGCCGGTGTGTTTGTTTTGAGGTGTGTTGCTCTCACAGTTCTCAGTGATGACCGTCGAAGTACTTTATTCTTGAAAGCGTTCACGGATTTCTCTATGTTTTACTTTGTTATCTTGCTCAGCTAAGTTTTACTTTGTTCTTCAATGTGCTTCTCATAATTTGTACGATGATTGTCATATTACAGATTTTTTGTCGTATCACAGATTTATTTTGCTTTTGAGTGATGCTATTGTTAATCAATTCCAACAATTGCACGAGAAATCTGTTGTTTGTGTTGAACTTTGTTTTCGTTTGTTCAGTGCCAGAGTATTTTATGCTTCTGTAGAAAGTTAATTTGTTAATGAGGATGATGGTTTGTTTGAGTGTGACTTCAATTCTATTTTTATTTATTGTCAATGAGCATCACATGGTGCTTTGTCGCCATGGTTAATCTTATCCACTCCTTTGTTCTTCATGTGGAAACTTCTTATCAAAAGCAATCTCGCTTATCGTCTGGAAATGACAACAATAGAAAGGAAGGTGTGCTTCAATAATGTATAAATAATGATGACTGGGTTTAACTTGTGTAGAAGAGAAAGCAACATTTGTATCTCATGTAGGTGTCTGGCTGATGTCGAAAAGTGTAGGAGTGGAGAAAAAGCCCAAAAAATCTAAGAAAGACCTGCAGGTACGGTTTGACGGAAACCTAAACTCTGCTTTAAATTACATAATGTTGGATGTGTTTAATAATATGTAGCCTTTTTAATTACTTTGTGTTGGCAAGTTGTATGGAATTTGGTTGAACTACTATGCTGAGTTTTGGATGTGTTATAGGTGGTGTATCAAATTTAGAAAAGATAATATGGGTGGAAGTTTTCATTGTCTCTTTATCAGAACTCATACATGCTTTTATTTAGCTATAAAAAAATTTTGTGTGATTATGTATGCTGAGATATAGTTGTTAATGATTTTAGAACGAAATTTTATTCAGAAGATCCTTTCACTGTTTTTGTGTTTAGGTGGAGAACGATAAAATCATCACCAAAACTCAATTTCGAAAGTTGTCAGAAGAGTTAGAATTGGATGAAAAGTTGTTTCCTCTTATAGATTATTTAAGCAGATTTGGCTTGAAAAAATCTGACTTCATCCAAATGTATGAAAGACACATGCCCTGTCTCCAAATAAATGTTGTGTCTGCTCAAGAAAGATTGGAGTTTTTGCTGGGTGTGGGAGTGAAAAAAAGAGACATTCGCAAGATACTGATTAGGCAACCTCAAATCTTAGAGTACACTGTGGAGAAAAATCTGAAGGCTCATGTTTCCTTCTTGGTAAGCATTGGCGTTCCTGACTCCAGGGTTGGTCAGATCATTACTGCTGCACCATCTCTCCTCTCTTACAGCGTGGAACGATCTCTGAAACCCACAATTAGGTACTTGATAGAAGAGGTTGGCATCAAGACATCGGATGTCAGCAAAGTTGTTCAGCTGAGCCCACAAATTTTGGTCCAGCGTATTGACAATTCATGGACAACTAGGTTTGGATTCTTTTCCAGGGAACTTGGAGCTCCAAAAGATAGCATAGTTAAAATGGTTACCAAACACCCACAGCTTCTACATTATAGTATAGAGGATGGTATCTCACCAAGGATCAATTTCTTGAGGAGTATTGGGATGCGCGATTCTGATATTGTGAAAGTATTGACTGGCCTGACCCAGGTATATGACTTTCTTAACTACCATGATTGATAAAAACTGTAGAAAATCATCAAAGGACAAGGTGTTCATGCATGACTTCTTTATACCTATTTTTATATCAGCAATGCGTGATGTATTCATGCATGACAGCTCTATATTATAACAATTTTTCTTGAAAAAATTAAACTTCCACTTATCACTATGTCTTCAACCTAGAGTGCTTAAGAAAAATGACTTTTCCAAGCGTGTGAAACACACTCAACTTGTCACTCTCTTATTATAGCGTTGCAAAACTATTTTTCCCTGATAGGTACCTAACATATTTTATCACCTTCACCATGTATCATCCTTGTCTAGCAAAAACAGAAAATTGAGCCTCGTTTTTTCATCCTTACATGATGCTGCTTGTATTTTTTTTATTTTTGGTTGAATTACTAGTGTATATTTATTTTTATGTCAGGTGTTATCTTTGTCATTGGAAGATAATCTAAGGCCAAAGTACTTGTACTTGGTTAATGAGCTTCATAATGAGGTGAAATCATTGACAAAGTATCCCATGTATTTTAGTTTGTCTCTGGAGCAAAGAATTCGCCCTCGGCACAGGTTCCTAGTTGCCCTTAAGAAAGCTCCAAAGGGACCGTTCCCCCTAAGTTCTTTTGTTCCAACTGATGAGTGCTTTTGTCAGCAGTGGGCAGGAACAAGTTTGGACAAGTATTTAGCATTTCGACAGTCTTTACTACTTTCACAGTTTGCAAAAAAATACAAGAAAGAATAGATGGCTTCTGGGTATTCTTATCACTACTTGATCGCTGTATATTACTGGATAAGTAGGATCCTAGTATCATTTTTGGACTTCTGAAAGTAAGTACCATTCTTTGAAATAGTTGCTCAATGGATTGCCGAAGTCAGACATTGTGCATTATCTGATGAAAATGACATCCCGCTGAAACTTATTCAAAGAGTGGTCCCAGCATTCTAAAGTTTTTGCTTTCTTTGACAAATCCGTAGTAGAGAACAAAGGCTTTCCCTTTTGACAGGTATTTTGTTCCCAACTTTGCTACATCTCCTTTTATGTTTGTTGTTATAAGTTGTTTGTGCTCCCACTTTTTACGAGAATGATATTCATCTCTTTTCTACAATTTTTTCCCTCTTTTGTTGGCAAAGAGGTATCATTTACGCATCTCCGTTTGATTCTATAAATGGGCCTAGATTTAACCGCAGATTTTAGCAGATGGTGATTAGCATGTGGCTCCAGATTCATGGTTCATCTCATCAACAATTACTTGTTGACAGGAGCAGTGAAGTTGACCTGCAATGGAAATATTATTTCATCATCCGTTTTAGCAAAAAGCGTTTTTTGTTTTTTTACTACGTTCCAATAAATTACATGTTCAGCAAACAATTGCATGTGAAAATAATGCAACATATATGTGCATCATTGGTCCAAAAGTGATGCATTCACTGTTCTAGTGCAAGTAATTGTCATGTTCAAGTGCTGCATACTATTTGTTACCTGTGAATGCTGATAGCTTTCAAGCTTTGGTTTTTCGTAATTAACTGTTTACAGTTGCAACAGCTCACTAACTTATATATTCTCTATTCCTGTGCATGCAGCTCCATGTAAAGCTGGTGAGAGTTTAAAGAATGCTCGTGTAGTATGTTTTTAAATATATACTACAGAAAATTTTGCTCATTAAAAAACTAAATTTTTGACGAATCCCATGATTACGTTTTGTTGCCTTTGATCTGTATGATAAACAGTCATCTTTTTACCAGTCCCGTTTTTTCAACAGTGGCTTGAAATTTCTGATACAGAGTGCACTGTATGCTATGGAAATTAAGGTGTATGATGCTTACATTATTTTTTTACCTGTACTAGAGGGCAGCTTTTTGTAAGAAAATGGCCTAACCTTGAAGATGCAGCTACTAGAAATAAACATAAAATGAAAGGAAACTTCAAGTGGTCATCAAATTGATAGAGGGTATGTTTTAATGGTTTACTTTCCTAACCAACAGCTTGAGCAAGAAGGCAGTGGTAACTGGGAATGTTCATATCCGGAGAAGAAAAATAAAAGGGTGGAGCAATTGTTGAACAAGGTCCACGAGTTAAACCTTTTGAGCACCAGTAGGAAGTTTTCACTCTAGTCAATCATATAAATTTTGTTGCTAATGCAAAGGTATGATGACAATGATAAAAATGTGTTGACGAGAATGATCAAGAGATAATCGTAGACTATGAAGAATAAATAGATTGTCATGACCCACAGACTGTCTTGCTCTTTTAGTCTAAGTCCCTGAAAGATGTTGAACCTTCCTAGTTATTATTTGAAGATGAAAAAATTACATGTTTGATTGTAAATGTGTTATCTTATACTTAAGTCAAGTTACACCCAAAAGAAATTCTGTTTTTTAGGCTTTTAGCCCAAGTTACAAAGAAAAACTATTTCACTTAAAAGTGGGTCTTTCTTGGCCAAGAAATAATATCAAGAATAAACTAAAATTTTGTTGGGTGACTTTGGAAAACAAAAATTGTTGGGTGCGGCCAAACCTTGACATTGGCACTCCTATAAAAAAAAACAAAACCAAAAAAACAGAAAAAAAAACAAAAAAAAAGCAACAACAATGACTTTTTTTCAAGGCAAGGCAAGCTGACTCTTTTTGTACGTAGGAAGCTAGATGTTGGTCCTACTGTATATAATTTACCATAATCTGATAGGTACAAAGACGGTTGCAATAACAGTGTGGGTCATTGCTCGCCCACTCAGGCCCGCGTGTCCTTTTCTATGTTGCGGCGTCTGTAAAAATATTCCTAAAATTATTTCCAATGTGTCGTTTATCAACCTGGATATTTGAAGGTATATAAGTACCATCGAGGCTGGAAAAAAAGCAAGCAAAATTTGAAGGTTTGACACGAACGAGTCCAACATCATCTGACAGTATTATACTCGCAAGACTACCAATAAAAACTTGGTGCCAGCGCAGTCAGATAAAGATGTCACTCTCCCCGAAGTGAACATCTTCCACCTACTAGGCCAAGTTGGTGCTAATGTGGGAACCACGGCAAGGGAAACAACCTCCTTCAAACACAGAAGAAATTGAAGAAATTGATCCTTGCCCATATTGGCACCTTCGGTCCCATATATTCCACCAGCCAAGCAGGCGGCTTAACATGTCGGCCTTGTACAGATAAAAGGTGTGGAGACATCATTGTTTGGTACAATCAAATAGACAAAATGATGATACGCTCAGCTTTCATATCTTTGATGACCCAACTTTTTTCTGATGCATGCATCTTTCCAATATCATAAAGCTTGTCACTGGTCTATTTTATAATCAAGCGAGTGTTTTTCTGGGTCACGGCATACGTGTAAACCGGAAATTTTACTAGCGATGCAAGTGTCCGAGGAGATTCACTTGCATTCTTCACTTGAAAACAAATAATAGTAGACCAGAATGAAGATAAACTTCAAACACCAGATTTGAAATGCATGTAACTTGATTTATTTTTCGACTGTCATAAAGGCCGCTACACAGTTTCAGCAACTTTTGCGTTTTCTACTTCTAAACTACAACCTTTATAGATATCAGATCTGCTTAACAAACTATAATACAGTGTTTTTTCCGCTAATGCTTATCATTAGAGCACACTATCTTTTGATTACAATAAGATGCTGTAACTTTATCAGGGTCTCCTGTGTGAACTTTCTTCGGTTTTTATACCTCCTTTAAATTAATAGGGTAAAGAGGAATCCTATCTAGGAACTCACATTAGAGTGAAGTGATGATGGTGCCAACTCTGATCTGTAAAGGAACAGTATGATGGTATTCTGAAGCAGGGGAAATAAATGAAACGCAGTAAGCCTGTCTCTTTCTGTATCTCTATAAACCTCTTTCCTGTGTATTATATCAATGTGGAAATGCTGCTTGCAACAGGAGACGCAAATGGGCTTTCTGGAAGGTTAATTTCTTGGCCACTGGAATGCACCAAATTGTAACATGAATAAAAAAATATCAACGATGATATAAGAGATCATAAATTTTAAATTAAAAAAACCAATGAGTATCAGCGTTCTTTCCCAGAACGTATGCAACTATGAACAAGTAATATTATCGATGTTTAGCCCGGAATTGATAAGTTGGTAGCCTTCAAAAATCTAGCATGATGTGTAAATATCTGAAAAAAGATAATATAGCCAACCTCTCCTGCTTGCTGCAGCTGTTGTTTGTATTCCTAGCTCTCTCTTCGCTGGTGGAACCATTGTCGATAATGTCAAGAAGATAATTGAAACTATCAGTAGCAGGATAGTCGCTGCGATCTGCATTAATCCAAATTGTCAAAATTTCTTGAAAATATAAAAAACAGAAGAAAGCATTTCTAAAAACATGCAACGATGAACTAGCAAGGCAGGTGTGATATATTGAATGAGTGAAGGGAGACCTTCAGAGGGTTTTAGATTCTCCATTGGCTGATGATTGATGTATTGTTGCTGGGTCAGTGGTCTAGATGCTAGCTGCATCTCAGAAAATAGTCTTCTTTGAAGCTCAAGCGCTTGTTCATGTTCTTCAAGCCGCTGCTTCTGAAGCAATCTAGAAATCTCCGATATCTGGTGGTCTAGACAGCAAATGAGAAGGTATTTAAGTATATTATTTACGAAAAACAAATGCCAAGAAATAATCATACCAGTACATCATAGCTTACTTGATCGAAGCTGCAGGTGATCAATCTCAAAAGCATTAGGCGAATTATACATTGATTGATCAAATTTGTCTACATATTTTCTGCACAGAATTTGAAAATGGAAGCGTTAAGGCATTCTGGCATCAAATATTAAACAGGTAATTTGAAGATGCATCATAGCTTTGAGATAAAAAACAAAATAACTGTGCAGCTAATGCCACATTTAGTGCAGTAATAACAATAGCACAGTTGAGGAAACAAGATGAAAAATCTAAAAAAGGGTCAATCAGATATAAAAAAATGTACCAGCCTTCTAAACGACCACAAACACCAATAAAGAGAGGTAGATTAACTGATATATACCATTTTCAGTATGTCCGATTTATCAAACCACATTATTAAAAACATAGAAAATCAAGAAAAATTCAAAACTCATCAAACATCTAGTTGAAAGAGCATAGATTGGAAAAATATATATACCTATCAACTAGCTTCGACTTTTCGCGATAAGGCTTCACCAGCACTCGTGAATTACAAACATAATGAGGATTCCCCTTGGACAAAATAAGCTTCACGGTCTCTGGGTAAACGAAAGTCACGAACCCAAACATCCTCTTTTGCTGGCTGGGAATCCTCACATCTTCAACAGGACCATATGTACTACACAAAGGGGGGAGGAAATGAAGTAAAATAATGCAGCATATTACAGAGGAAACAAACTATTTTGCACAAGTTATGATGACCATTCATACTTAAAATAGTCGGAAACATCTTCCTCAGAGAAGGTGCTGTCTGCAGGAAAAGTAAGATAAATCTGGCGAGCACTTGCAGCCATCATGCTTGGATCACTCCTTGGCGAAATTTCGGCTAGGACGACACAATGCTCGCCATGAGGACTGCAATGAAACACAAACACAAACACAAAGTTTAAATCCAATCACAACATCAACATGAACAGATTTGGAAAAACAGGCAAACAGTCAGCAGCATCAACCACAATGAAAGAAACAACAGCCACAAGCATTATGTGTCATCTCCTTCATATCATTTTTACAATACCGTTCAATGAGGCGAATATTTTTCATTTGAACAAGTAGCCTCGTCAAACTATGCCCAGCTTTTCCCGGACTCTGGCTCTCGGCTAAAAACCCATCACCAAGCAAGCTCTTCCCATACTTCTCAAAGTACAACATAGGCAAGGAGGCAAGGGAAACAGGCCTCCCCCTTGTGAATTTCAGAAGCTCTGTGAGCTCCACTTCAAGTTTCTCCAGAGAGCCCGGTGATAGAATATACTCTTCGTACCCCATTTCACTAGGCCGTGGACTCATAATTTGAGAGAAACCATCAGACAGCATCTGCCCATGGAAGAACTTGCAACTTGCACCATGCCTGCAATACCCTTTGTTGAAGTAAAGGCAAGCCTTGGCTGGAAACTCAGGCAGGCTAAGGGATCTGCGGGTCGTTCTCACAGCACCCAAGGCCTGATCTGAGTAGTAGAAGTTACTTGAAGAGTCCGTGACAATGGTGTTCTTGGGCTCTAACTGCTCCTCCAAGCCATAAGAGTGGGACTGGCTAAGTGAGTCAGTGTAACTGGGAGGTACAAAATCTGTGGCTTGAACTTGGTGCTGCTCATGAGAGAGCTGATGCTCCCAGTAAGGTGATGGAGCTCGAAAGGCAGACGATGAGTTGAGGGAACGTGAGGGAGTGAAGGGTGTGAACTGTAGGGGGAGATTTGAAGCAGGTGAAGTCGAATCGACTGGTGGAAGCGAGATTGAAGAAGAGAAGGAGTGTTTAGGGGACAACCCAAGCTTGGATTTGGCTTTGCTGATAAGAGAGTAGATGGAACTCTCCGGCCCAAACGCCAAACGGATCATCTCTTGCTCGCCGTGATCATGCAAGAGTAGAAATCCGATAATCTTCGACACATTTTCCGGTTCTAGAACTTGAATTCGCTCATACACAACTTTAGTACATTCTGTAAAATCCATCATAGATACACTATCTGCAAAGATTTGAAACAGAAAAGCCATTGACTACCAATTTCATGTGCAAATGATGCCTCATACCGCCCAGTACTCTCAACTAACACACAAGACAATCATCAAAAGAACAAAAGAAAGAACGGATTAAGTCCAAAATATGGAGAAATTACAAACCTTTATCGTTAAAAAAGCAAGAAAATTTTCGACCCAAAATAAAAATAAAAATCTTCAAAAAAGTGGCACCTTACCGCATTTAGGATGTAACAGAAACAATTTTCAAGTGACAAAACAACGTTCCAGTTTCAAGCAAAAACATCCCATCTCCTTATTGCATTGTAAGCACACATCTTGACAGAAAAGCGAAAAAAGTGGACTTCAAACAGTAAACACAAGTAGGAAACGTTTATTTCAAGCTCACTCAAAACCAAGACAACCCATAAGAAGTAAGACCCAGAATCATTTTCACTTCCAAACTTCAAGTATAGCAGCAACAAACTGCAAAGTTTCCTACAGACCCACACAGAGAAAGTGCAAATCTACTAACCAAAGCAACAGAGAACTTAGATTGGCATGCAGAGCAGCTCACACCACATACAAACTACCACTTGAACACAGGAGATCTAGCTCAGATGAACCAATCTAAAACAGTGAACTTCGAGATTGCCTTTCTTTCCCACTCCTCTTCTCTGCCCCCCTAACCCCCTCCCTGACAGGCCTTTGACGCCTTCAATGCTCTGCAATAGCGACAGAGCTGGAAGGATGACAGAAATTGATTACCGTAAAAAATGAGCAGCTTCACATGAAGTTGATTAAAAAGTAAAAAACATTTCACTGCCAAATAATTGGCATCTACAGTGAAACAGATCATGCTAGTTTTTGTTGGATATTTTCTACTGCAATGGTGCCACAGTTTTCAAAATGAACAAATAAAGTGAAGTTCTGTACAAATTTAAGAAAAGGGGATGGGATATAATTGCTCTAAGTCATTGGAGGCTTGGTTATGTCATATAACTTGAGGAAGTCAACTCATTTATTTTCACATCCTTTGGACTTTTTATAATTTACTATTAGGAATATGTTATAAAAAATTATTTTGTTAGTTTAGGATTTGTTTGGTGAGCCCTAATGCAGCTAAACGACAAAAATAAAATAAAATTGTCAATCTTATTAAAAGTGGTTATAATTAATATATTATATATATAAAATAATATTAAGATTCGATTTAGTTAAGATTAAAAAATATAAATAATATAAAAATTTTAAACGATCAATCTTATTAAAATCAGTATATAAATAATATATTTTTAAAAAAAATTTAATATTTTTATAATATATTTTGTAATCAAACTAGTTATGATTTTTTTAAGTGGCCCACATTTATACATTTTTATGAGAAAACTTTTTTCCTTTTCCTTATTGATTGAAATAAAAAATAAAAAATATTTTCATTCCTCGAAACTATATAAGTAGGTCATATAAAATAACCATAATTATTTTATTCTCTCACTTAAATATAATCATACTTAATTTATATAAAAAATAACTTGATATTACATTTTATGTAAAATAATATATAAAATATAATTACTTTTAGTAAGATTAATTATTTTAAAATTTTTACATCATTTATATTACTTTTATGCCAACTATAAATACTCAAATTGATTGTAAAATAATTAAGTATAGTTATATATAAGTGAGAATATAAAATAATCATGATTAATTTTAAGTAGGTCACCCATGTACTCTCTTATATGAAATTATTATTTTTTACTTATTTGAAGAAAAATTTAAAAAGAATTGTTTATATATATATACCAGAAAAGACGTAGACAACTCACTTTATAAAAATTATAATTATTTTTAATATAAAATATAATAAGTAAATGCTAATTTTGCTTTAAAATATTATACTTTTAGTAAAATTAACTATTTAAAAATTTTACGCCGTTTAAAAGTTAATTAAATGAGTGGCATTGATAGAGTTACCTCCTTTGGTAAAATTTAATGTCTAGTCTTCAAATATCGATTTCAACGTTCTAATGCAGGAGCAGTTTTTGTACACGTCACTCTTACCCTTGTTTGTAATAACTGTAACTATAACCCTTACATTGTATTTCTCTAACTATTCAGCTCACGAAGAGAAAATCCGTTAAGTTTTAATACAGTGGTTAAATATATTTTAACAACTACCCGGAATCCGACATACAAACAACATGAGACCCCCGACATGTAATAGTAAAATATTGTGCTCTTCTTTTTTTTATTATCTTGTTTGTCCAATTACAGGTTGTGTTTTGTCGTTACAGGTGTAAGTGCAGAAAATAAAATTAGCCCTCCAATTTCAATACGGACGTGCAGCGACTGTGATCACTAAATGACAAAATTACCCCTCCTATTATTTTCCGTCAACGCCGAAGCATTTTGTTTTCTAGTCCCTATAAAAACTGCCCTAATTTTTTAAAAAATAAAATAGTAATTGTATTATTAAAAAAACTAGCATAGCGTGATGAGGGAGTGCTCTTTAGAATTTTACTTAATCATTTTTTATATTGTTGTAAGCTATGTTGATAATTTTTTATTATATTAAAATCAATCTTTTACATTTACTTGGAGTATATTTTTAGACGTGCATATCATGAAAAGATAAAAAGTAATAATAGTGGACAAAAGATTATAAACAGTATTTTATGCAAATATATTTCATCAATTGAATAAAAAATAGTAGTGTAATTATTACTATGTAATTACGTAAAGTTTTGAATAAAATAATTTTTTAAAATTTTTTTGAAATAAATCAAATAATATATTTCGAAGTTGTAAGTAAAATTTATTGCTGAAATTATGAATATGTAATTATATAAAATTATTGGAAATAATATTCTTCATAGATACAAATCTAGAAATAAAATTGAATTAATTTATCTGTAAATGAAAATTTTTAACGGAGTTATGTATATGTAATTAGATGTGATTTCTAAAGATAGTTATTTTTTCTAAGCAAATCCGGTACTATTAAATCTTAAAAATATTTTTTTGCATACTAGTAAAAAAAGTATAAAGAAATTGAATTTTATAAAATGTAATAGAATCAATTTAAGTACTACTTTACTATAATTAAGAAAATTACAAATTTCACGAGAACAAAAAAAATAGAGATATTGAAAGATACAAAATATAAATACATATATACTCTCTGTTTATAAGAATCTCTAGTGACACATTTTACCCGAAGAGACATAGGCTAGTTGAAGAATCTAGCACAAGTTAGGAGATTTAATAGGTTTTATGTATCATGCTTATATTAAAAACAATAAGAGGGCATGCAATATGCTGAAAATATGAAAAATAATATACTTACCGGAAAGAATTTTATATGTGGATCAAGATTTTACATTTAGAAGAGTTTCTTATAACATATAGGAAAAGAACTAGGTTGTTAGAGGTATTGCAAATATTTGGCATATCTTATAGTCGGCCAAAATATAAATCCTCCGTAGAAGATCGTATAATTATCTCCTAATGCAGCCGATTTCGTGCAGAATCGGCCGATTTAAATCGGATCGGCATCGCGCAATCCGATTTCGAGGCCGAATCAATCGGCTCCTGAATTGCCTCGGAACCGGCCGAGTTCGCCCGACTCCGACCGATTTAACTCGGAATCGGAATCGGCAGATTTAGAATCGGAATCGGTTTTTAAAAATTACTAAAATACCCTAGGTATGATTTTTATTAAATTATTTAAGCATGGGTAAAATGGTAATTTGGATTTTAAAAACCTAAAATCAAACCCGCTCCCCACACCGTCGCCGGTCGTCCGACTGCTCGCCGCCCCGTCTCCGCCTCCGTCGTGCGTCTCGACTGCGAGCTCGCTGCCGTCCGGGCTGCTGACCTCGCAACGTCGCCGCCGACGTGTGGCCGGACCGGATCGGGCTGTGACGGACGAATCGCTCGCAGACTCCGCCGCCAACTCCGCCGCCGACTTCGCCGCCAACTCCGCCGCCGACTGTTCATCCGACCGGGCTCGCCGACATCCTCCGACATCGCCGCCGCGTGACTCGCCGCCAACCGGGCCGCTCTGCGGCGGAGGGGTAAAGAGCGGTGGCATTTTTGTAATTAAAGTTGACTCGAGTCTAACTCGAGTTAAAAATAATAATTAATTCTAAATAATTTTAAAAAATCTTAAAAAATATTTAAAAATATCATAAACTATAATACACAGAATAATATCAAAACAACATCAATACCTAATCTTAATATATTTATATTATGAATTGTCAAATTATTATATATGACCGATTAAATTAATTTAGACTGATTCAAACTGAACCGATTCCTAGCCGATTCAGACCAAATCCTATTCCGACTCTCTGTAAAACCGATTCCGATTTCGATTCCGGATTCATGCAACCATAATAATTATTAGTCTATGTAATTCTATAAAACCTAGAAAATATCTCCAAAAAAATGAAGGTATATCTATCAGAAGAGTGTGTGTGTTTTTTTATGTTTAAATTAGTACATTTCATAATGTAAGTTCAAAATTTACTGTAGTTGTAAGCAAAGTTTTAAATACTGCTTTTATTTTCATATCATATTTATAACGGGTAGAGGTACATTTTATACAATTGGGTTGAGCTGGATTTTAAAATTAGTAATAAAATATTTTCCTAAACATTGAACTATTCTTTGTGATAAATATTTAATTAATTAACAACTAGAAAATAATTATTCTTAAAGAATTCTTGGGAAAATATAGAATTAAAAATTGAGTACATATAAAATTATGCAACTTATTCTGTAATGGATTTGAATAGGCACAATACATCAAGTTGGACTGGATATTACTTTATTGGTATATTATATAAAAAACCAGATTAAAATGTCACCTATACAATATTTGTGACAACCTAGTTTAAGTGTAATTACAATATATATATATATAATAATGATTTAACCTTAAGTGTAATTTGATGAGCTTAAGTTATGTATTCAAAGTAGTTAATTAAAAATTGAAGATTTATATATTGATATATTTGATCTTACACAGTTAGATATTATATATAATATTAAATTTGTGCTATTATAATCTATTTATTTTAAAAAATTTTATCTACAAAATTAGTACCAATGACAACATAAGTATAAATATAATATGATAGGTCAAAGTCATATTTTTAAAATAATTAACCTAAATTTTTTTTATAATCACATTTTAATTAATATACTAGATTTTTTCTGACAAGAACTAAACATAAGTAGTTGGGATTTCATCTCGAGGAAACCCCAAAGTTTTTTCTTTTATCTTTCATAATATCAATTTATTTTTTTCCTTCAAACTTATTTAGTCAAAAAATATGAAACATTTTAATACTTATTTAAAATGGTATAAATTTTTATAAATGTGTAATTGGTTATTTCAAAGTGTAAATTGATGCAGATAATTTTACTATATATATATAATATAATTTTTTATAAATATAAATAAATAAAACGTTTTGTTTTATAAATTGTGACATTACAAATAAATAAATTGTTGACATTTAAAAGCAGATTTTGAAAAAGTGGGTCCCAGGGCTTGCACGTGCGACACGCGTTTCTGAGGCCGGGATGCAATTATATTTTTGACCCTGAATTCTAAGTCAAATGATAGGAAACTTGCCAAAATAGGAGGGTAAAATAGGCAATCAAGAGATTTTAAAAAGGAATCGGTAAAGAAAAGGTCTGCGAAAGTTATTCCTCTGATTGGTGGCCCCACCATTTAGGTGGCGTCCCCCTGGTTACAATTTTTTTTAAAGTAGGCCGCTCATGTGCCTCCTAGACACTAATTTGGTCTAGGGATTTTCTTTTAAGTAATAATAATTTATAAAAAAAATTTTCAATGCAAATGACTTATAACTTAAGAACATGGAATCACCCAATCAGGTATAAATTGAAACACAACACTATGGTACATATAATTTGTTATGCAAAGTCAAATGAAGGAAGAAAGAAAACTTTTTATAGCATGTGTTTGCATATATATATTTTTAATGGCTCATCATATATTAATATTATTTTAAATGGTTAAGTAAATTAATTTTACTTAAAATTTTGATATATTAATAATTATCATAAAAATAAATACATATTTTATTTGGTAATTGTTTGTGCTTATATTAAATATTTATGTATATTTATCAAACTAGATAAGAGTAAGAGTGAATTTAAAATAAAATAGTAATGTGATTTTGTAAATAAATAATATTTATAATTATAATAAGAATTACAAAAGAAATTATTACCAGTAACTCCACTAAAAAAAATTGATAAAACAAATATTTTTCTTTTTATGTTTAGCGCTTTCTTTTTCTGCGTGTTCCAAAACCATCTTTGAGTTTCGCAGTGTATTGCGTGCTTCTTATGGTGCTCCTGCAAGCGGCATGCCTAACAATTCTTATGTTAAAAAGTGGGCTCCCGGCTGGGGTCAATAAACACCCAATACAAACACTGAGCTTTCAGACTTTTGAGTACTAATCATTGTGGGCCCATACGTATATAGTTGATTAGCATCCACTTAGACGGGCAAACTGTGGGTCAACAGCGATCACCATACGGGGCAAACAGCGGGACCCACCAAGCTAACCAACTTCCTCCAAATATTGTATATTGGAAAACTTTTACATATATATATATATATATATATATATATATATATATATATATATAACATTACTCTTTGATTTAACACAAAGCTTGTTTTATTAACATTCCTGACGTCAAAAAAAAAAAAAGAAGAGAAGATAATAATAATAATTCTTAAAGAAAAAAAGGTCATGGCATCAATCACTGCATGTCTATATTGGTTTTGACCCAGGTACGTATGCATGTATATGTTTCCTAGCTTGGTTGTTTTGTCAATTTGTTTTTGTTGTAGTACTTGTTTTCTAATCTGCCTTATCCATTTGAATACTAATTCAAGCCCATTTGATAGAGATTGCCAACCAGTATTCGTCGTTCAAACGTTACTTAGACGAGCAGTGAAAGCTATCCGAACGTCAAATATTGACGTTCCCTGTCCCTCGACTCCACCAATCAACCGCGAGACAAGCAAGAAGAAAACCCCCGAATTTGTGTCGTATAAACAAGAAAAACAAGAGTAAACTAACCTACTATCACCATGCAGCCTTATGATTTATTGTCATCATGTATATATATATATATACACACACAAAAATAATAATAAGAACTATTTTTATTTGTGAACTTTAATCATAGTTATCAGTTTTTTATTTAATTATTCACATTAAATAATTAGTGATGGAATTGCACATAATTACTTAACTATAACTTTTTAATTTAAACCATTAAATAAAAATTAATGATTATAATAAAGTTTACAAAATTTACATTTAAAAGAGGTTCACACTTATCATATATATATATATATATATATATATATATATACACACATACACACAAATAATAAAGAGAATATTTTTTAGATATAAGCTTTGTGAACTTACATTATGGAGGTTAGTTTTTAATTTAATGGTTTATAGTGGTAGTTCTAATAGGTGGTTTATTATATAAAAAAGTAATTATTATTATAGAAACTTCTTATTATTTTTGTGTATATATATATATATATACTCTAGTTGTTTTGGTTGGGGGTTTTTGGGCATGGTGCAATTTTTGCTAGGACAAAAGCGAGTCGTAGCTAGGTTTTAATCTTATCTGAATCTGAATGAAAAAGAAGAGTGGGCCAGTGAACCACACCCACCCCAGATATTATATTGTCCCATTGCAATCTTTGCGAAATGCAAGGATTGGTGCACCATATTTTTGTTTGCAAGATTGGACTGTGTTTGCCTCACCTTTTGAATATTCTCTGATCTTATCTATACGATGCAAAAAATACTTGAGCAAGACCACTGCGAACAGTTTGCTTTACAAAGATGCGAGATCCAGCAACCTCAGTCCGACAAAGAGTTCCTTCTTAAATGAGGAATCCTTAGGGTAAGAGGGTTATTACAACTTAGAATACCGCATGATGTTTATAAAAAAATGCTATATTCTCGTGTGTGGTATATTACAGCATTAAACAATAAAAACTAACGTTGAACTCTTGAGATGATCAAGTTGCAACGTGAGTTTTTGCTCAAACAAGCTAAGATAGTGTTTTTCTGCACCCAAACTTTGCTTGCTCCCCAGTTATATACAACGGTGCAAAGCTGCAAGCTTTATTCATCCCACCCACGGGGAGGAGAAAAGGAGGAGAAAGAGAGTGGGAAAGGGACACTTTTCCACCCGGATAGATACAAATAAACAACTGGAAAGTGTGATTCTTGCTTGCTTCGCCCATGTGCATCTTCGATTCTCTCCAGTTTCAATGCTGCCCGTCTTGTGGGTTACCAGCAGGCCTTGAGATGCCTCCCATCTCCTCCACCACGGATAATCCTAATATTTGAACCATAGGTGGCTGCGGACAGGCTCTTTGTGTGGTGGTCTCTTTCGATTTTTTGTCTTGGCCTCTTTAGCAATTGCGCGCATACTTTTAAATATCTTATTGTATGTATATTGCGTACAGCATAATAATGTATCGTACCGCCCAATTATATGTAATATACTACACGCCATTCAAATTTAATACGGTTTAATTCTTTATAATATTTTAATTCAAATCTGATTTTTTCATATAAAATTTTCGAAGAATCCTGTTTTTTGTTGAAAATTACGGTGGTTAATAAAATATTGATGATAAAGTATATTTTAAATATTGAATAAATATTTTATTTATAATTTTAAAATACTATTGATCCAAATATATTTTATACAGACTATAAATAAAGTGCGATAACCAATATAATATTTAAAACTACGATTGGTTGGTTAATTTTTTTGTGTTGGAGAAATAAAACGTTTGAAGCATTGCCAATGCAATTTGGTGTTTAGTTTAATTAAAATCTTTTTCAAAGTTTATGCCCTTGATAAAAGGATAAATTATCAATCATTATTTAGATAATTTAGATTCTAGTTGTACTTAGAAATGAAATTTGTGGGGAAGGGTTTATTCTGTCTTGATGCTAATCGTTCAATTTTAATTATCACGGGCTTATATATGACTATTTTCCGAGATTTCTTTGACTAAAGATGGCAAGGACTAATGAGCCAAGCGGGTGGGGTCACTATCGAATTTGGTTTAACCTGAGTATATCGACCTGACCAAACGTTAATGATGTGATTTGAGTACACTAAGTTATTCTTGGGTTCATTTGATCAAGAGGGGACCCAATACCCCATTCATGCTTGCTAAATAATTATTTTGTTGGACATGATGTGAAATATTTGCATTTATATTATTTGTAATGTTTTGGTCTTTTATTAAGCTTTACTAGAAAGATCAACTTTCTTTATAATTTAGAATATAAAAAACGTTGCAAACTTTTGGTATGAGATATTGGTTTGTAGTGCTCTAAAAAATTAAAATTGAGCAATAGTTATACATGAGATGAATTATAAGTCTTCTAAAATAAATAATTTTTTTGAAATAGACCCACCCACGGCCGATAAACATGTGATATCATGGTAGTCAACCCATATAATAACTTGCCCCCTCCGATAATAATTACTCAGGAGACGGTTGCTGGGGCTCAAAAATGTAACAGCCTACGTTAAGCGGCCAAAAGTTAAAGCCGTCTAGAGAGGCACATGCCACAGAGTGCGGTAAAATGTGGTTGGAGCTTTGGGTATTAGTCCCATGTCATGATTGAGAATGAGATTAATTTAGTATAACAGAAACTGGGTTATAAGTATTCTAAATGGCTGGTCATTATGAGATAAAAAAGAAGGCCTATATCAAACTATGGTTTATTTTAAACTCTATTCCAATTGTTCGAATAGATTCATTCACTTATATTTCACCTTCTAATCATGCACAGGCATCAACCACCAGAAATATATCAAAACACCAAAACTGGAATCTTAAAGAAAGCTCACTGATAACAAGTATGTAACTTGGTTTATCTTAACTGCATTAAACATCGCTACACACTCAACTTTTTCATTCCTTCTACTAATCTACATCCTTCATAGCTTTTAATTGACTAAAAACTTTAATACAGTTCTTTTTCCTAATGCTCGTCATAAAGTCATGCCATCTTTGATTACAATAAGATGCTGCAACTTTCTCAAAGTCTCTTGTGTGAACTTTTTTCAACCTTTAATAGGTAAAAGAAGAATCCTATGAAGGAACTCACATTGGGACTCATTAATTGTGCCACAGTTCTGTAAAAGAAGTGTATAGTATTCTAAAGCAGGGGAAACTAATGAAAACCCAGTAATCTTTGTCTCTTTCTATCTCGCTATAAACTTCTTTCAGACGTATGGGTATGCTGCTTGCATGTGGAGATGCAAATGGACTGTCTGGAAGGTAAATAACTTTTTCATTCCTTGGCCACTGAAACATCAAAAATTGCAAGGCGAAGAAAAAACAATCAGTCATAAAGCTGATAAAATTTATTTAGATGAGCAAGTCTAACAACAGTTTTTTCCAAGATCTGATATACTTGATTGTTTAAAGATAACATAAAAACCCAGTCAGCTTATGGACATTGGAAAAAGATAATTCATAGATGTACACAGCTGAAATAACAAAAAATATTCTCTTCCAATACAAAACGATTAACCTTTATGAAACTAGCACACCACATTGAGAATAACTGATGAAAAGAAAGCATAACCAACCTCTCCTGCTTACTACAGCTGCTGTTTGTATTCCTAGCTCTGTCATCATTAGTGGAACATTGTCAACAATGTCAAGAAGATAATTGAAATTATCAGTTGTGGGATCATCCTGACTATATGCATTAATCCAAATTTATGAATGATATTCAAAATACAAAACATACAGAAGAGAATGTAAGAAAGAAAAATATCCCCTAGCTAGATGAGTGTGATGAGTTAAATGGAATGGGGGAAGATACCTTCAGATAGTTTTAGATTTTCCGTTGGTGGATAGTTGAAATATTGCTGCTGGGTTAGTGCTCTAGATGATAATTGCATCTCAGAAAATAGTCTTCTCTCAAGTTCAAATGCTTGTTCATGTTCTTCAAGCAGCTTCTTCTGAAGCAATTTAGATATCTCTGAGATCCGGAGGCCTAAAAAATCATATATACAATCATAAGTCTTAAGAGAATCAAGTGTAAATAAATAACCAAAAGTGCGTCATAACTTACTTGATTGAAGATGAGGGTGATCAATCACAAAAATATTAGGTGAATAGTACATTGATTGATGAAATTTCTCCACATATTTTCTGCATGGGTTTTCGAAATGAAAGCATCAAGGCAGTCTGGCAAAGAAGGAACAAATATGAAACAGGTAGGTAAAAATAAGACACAAAAATTTGCTCCCTAGAAGCAACTGTATCCAGAATGCACATTCATTGCAGTAATATTGCTAAATGCACTTGGTTAGAGAAGATGAACATGAAACATTCTCGAAGAATATCTAATCAGGTTCACACATAATCTGCCAAAACCTTCTAAAAAAAAATTAAACTTGAGAGGCTGGCTGGAACTGCCGGACTAACTTACAATTGCAATTTTCGGTAAGGTCAACTTATTTAAAATAATACCACAAAGACAAAACAGACGAACAAAAAAAAAAAGATAGCAAACACCAATTTGAACTAGCATACACTGGAAGCAAACACCTATCAACCAGCTTCGATTTTTCATGATATGGCTTCACAAATACTCGTGAATTACAGAAATAATGGGGATTTCCCTTAGCCAATATTTGCTTCACTGTCTCTGAGTATACAATGTCACAAACCCAAACATTCGATTTTGCTGGCGAGGAATCCTCACATCTTCAACTGGACCATATGTACTACAAAAAGTAAAAAAAGCAGAAACATATAGTAGCTCACAGATAAAACACACACCCTGTCATCATTAAATATTAACGGTAGTTCGTACTTGAAATAAATCAGAGAAGGAGCTGTCTGCAGGAAAAGTGAGATAAATCATGGCGGGCACTTGCAGTCATCATGCCTGAATCGCTTCTTGGCAAATTTCAGCAAGAACAACATGATACTCACTGTAGGGACTGCAATCAAATACAAACGTAAAGTTTATGTCTTGCCATGTTAACTTGTACAGTTCTTCTAAAACAGGCAATAAGTACATAACTTCACATAATTAACCATAGTGAAAGAAGAGGTAAAAGCGTTAGATTGTCATGTCTTCATATTTTTTACATACCGTTCAATCAGGTACAAGTTTTTCATCTGAACAATCAACTTTGTCAAATGTTGCCTTTGGCTCTCAGAAAGATAATTCTCAGCCAGTAAGTTTTTCCATACTTCTTAAAGTACAACACAGGCAAGGAGGCAATGGAAACAGGCCTTCCTCTAGCAAATTTCAGAAGCGCTGTCAACTCCATTTCAAGTTTCTCAAGAGAGCCTGGTGATAAAACATACTCTTCGTACCCCATTTCTAAGCTTGGCTGCAGAACTCATAATTTGCGAAAAACCATCAGACATCATCTGCCCATGAAAATATTTACAACTTACACCGTGTCTGCAATGTCCCTTGCTGAAATAAAGGCATATTTATGGGCGGAATCAGGAAGGCTAAGGGATATGCAGGTTGTCCTCACGGCACCTATCGCCTGCTCGGGGTTGTAATAGGCTATTTTACTAATAGCTGGTCGAAAAATCTGTGGTAATGGGATTTTTGGGCTCTAACAGGTCCTCTATGACAAATGTGTGGGACTGGCGGCCATGCAAATCAGTAAACTGTGAGGAACAAAATCTGTGGTTTCTTCATGATAGTACTTCGGCTCCCAGTAAGATGACGAAGCTCTAACAGCAGATGAAGAATTGAAGAAATGGGAAGGAGTAAAGGGTGTAAAACTGTAGAGGGAGATTTGAAGCAGTTGAAGTTGATTCAACTGCAACTTCAACAGGTGGTGAGATTGAAGAAAAAGAGTCTTTAGGGGAAAACCCAAGCTTGGGTTTGGCCTTGCTAATAAGAGGAATGGATGGAAATATCAGGTCCAAACGCCAAACGGATCATCTCATCATCACCATGATCTTGTAATAAAAGATATCCAATAATCTTTGATGCGTATTTTGGTTCTAATGCTCGAATTGATCATACACTATTTTAGTATATCCTGTGAAATCCATCCTACATATGCTATCTGCAAAGATTGGATAAAAAAACATTAATGAAAAATCCACCTAGTAAACCACAAATCATAAAAGGCGAAACATAACAAATCTAAAGTACGAAAAAAAGGTTCAACCATCATAGATACACTATCCTATCCTCAAAGACTGAAAAAAAAACATTAAGACCATTTTCATGTTCATATGAAAATCTACCAAGTAAAAAAACACTACAATCAAAATAAAAGAAACAATATATAAGTCCAAACTATGAAAAAAAAGTTCAACAAGACAAAAAAATTCAGAAAATCTGAAATATCCACTGGTAAAAAGAGTATCCCAAGTACCATGCTCTTTTCCTTTTCAAAAATTTTCCCAAGAACCACAAGGGCGTACCTTAAAAATAAACAAAATTTCTCTACCCCAAAAAATCTTCAAACTTTCAATTGAAAAAACGATACTTTAGAGCCACAAACAACCTTACAATCTCAAGCAAAAAAGCCAACAGCACCAGCCAAGCATTTTCTCTACCTAGAAAATTAAGTGACAAACTTCAAATATTATACTAAAGCAACGAAGTCAGCAACCATTGAATAACTTTGAAAGAAAAACAATAAAAGAAACCCATCAAGAAACAACACTTACATATTTAGATTAGCAAACTATCAACTTAATCAAACTTAGGCGTGATAAAGAACATGAACAAAACAACAAAGAAGCTAATCATCAAACAGCACTGGGGTGAAATTTCCTTTTCCTGTGCGGATGATTATTAATAACTTACCCAACACGAAGAACAGGCGAGATCTAGTATTCAGATCATGAAAATCTAAAGCTAACTCCACTGTCTTCCCCAGAATCCCCGCCCACCTCCCCTCCCCTTGACAACCCTTTGACGCCTATAGTTCACTGCCGACTTATGCAGAAATCGATGGCTCGTGAAAAAAGATCGAAATTCACACAAGTAAATGAAAATTAAAAAATTCGAATCTACAGAGTGGCATCATGTTGAAGTAGTTTCCCACGCGGAGAAATTGCAATCGAAATCGAAATCCGTTTTTGAGTGAATTGCCAAATTGGACCCGATCTATTTAAATACGTCAATAATCGATTTAATTAAATCGATTTAAATTTATTTAAATTAATTATATATAATAATTTTAATAATTCATAATATAAGTATATAAAAATTAAATATTAATTATTATCTAAATATTATTATCGTGTGATTATATTTTTATATATTTCAAAATTTTTTAAAAATTATTCAAAATCAATTATTATTTTTGACTTGTGTCAGGGACGGAATAATTTTTAATTACGAGAAAATATCACCCCTACCAGGCCCTGATCTTTCACCCCAGCTATTGCTGCTGTCCTGCCTGACCGCCGCCCTGTCCGGCCTCCCCCTGCACCATCCCCCCTGTGCCTCTTGCCCTGCCTCTTTTGTTGGCCCTACCCCATCCCCCTCCTATGCCTCTTGCCTTGCCTCCCTTGTTCGCCCTACTCCCTGTCTCCCCCCTCTGCCTCTTGCCCTACCCCACCACTCAGTAGGCCTTGACTGTCCCACACACAGCAGGGGCAGCGATTAGGGGTGGGCATCGGTCGGACGGACGTCGGACGAGATATTGTCCGCGTTTGTCCGAAACCTTATCGGACAAAACTCTGTCCGACCGAGTTAATGTCCGACTTGTCCGTCGGGCCGAACAATGTCCGTGGACGGTCCGAAATCAAAACCAAAATTTCTAAAACCCTAACCTAGATACACTGTTCATAGGGCGCCGCCGCAGCATCCTGCCGCCGCCCTCCGCCGTCGCCCTGCTCGTCGCCTCCGCCGCACTGTGCGCGCCGCCGCCGCCGCCGCCCTGCTCATTGCCCCGATGCCTCCGCCGGCCCTCTGGGTGCAGCGAAACCCCCTCCGCCGCCTGCTCGTCGCCTCTGCCGCCCTGCTCGTCGCCTCTGCCACCCTGCTCGTCGCTCCGCCGTCCTGCGCGCTGTCGCCACAGCCCGTCGTCGCCCGGCTGCCTCCGCCGGTCTCTGCGCACAGCGAAACCCCTCCGCCGCGCCTGCCTTCGCCCTCCGCCGCCCGCCCGCCCGCTCGCACGCCGTCTGCCTCTGCCGCCTGCCGCCAGCGCCGCCACCGGCGTCGCAGTGACTCGCCGGTGGCTGGTGGTGGTCGAGATGTCACGGCGACGGTACGGCTGGGCGGGGCGGCGTCGATCGGTGGCGGGATGGCGGCGGCGACGACGCTAGGGTTTGGGGGGTTTTGGGGGAGAAGATGATCGGTGGCAAACTCGTAAATAAGACTTGACTCGATACCGGCACGAGTCAACAATAATACCTAACTTAGAATAAAATCTTCAAAAAATCCAAAAAAATCAGGAAAAATCCCATAAAATAAAATAAAGACCACAACATCTAAATGATGTATAACTAATAATTCTACCCTATAAGGCGTCTTAATGTATTATTTGGCCTAAAATAATTCTATTCGACTCAAAAATAACGGTTGAATCGATCGGTTCGGACTATAAATCCCTAACTTAGGACACGGGTTTTATAGAGGGAATTGAAAGTTATGAAACTATTTATTTATGAAAGAATATTGAAGAGAAATGTCTTAATTTCAAATGAAGAAGACAAAAAACATGAATAATTAATTTTTTTGTATTTTTTTATTTGGGTGAGTTATATTGGATGAAGAATTAACTATTAAAATATTTTATCTTTGAAGTATATGTAATATTAGAGTATATTTTGATGTCAATGATTATTTTAAAGTTTTTATACAATGACTATTTTTTGTTTGATTTTAAAAATTGAGAACATGCTAATTAAATTATAAGTGGTTTGATATAATTATTAATATGAAGGCATAGCTCTAAATTCTTAAATGTAAGAATGACTTTTATCTTTTTTCTATGTATGTCATTTTTTGTTATTTTAGATATTAAATATCAAATTTTATGTATAAACTTAATAAATTTTACTGTATATTATATTTTAAAATTTTCATAAATTATAATATTAGCTTTACAAATATTGAAGATATTATATTATTGATATAAAATATCGGACACTCGGTCGGTCGTTCGGTCGGACAAAGAAATGTCTATGTTTGGTTTGTTTTAATTCGGTCAGATTCGGTCGGTTAAATTCGGTCGGACATACTTCGGACTTCGGTCGGACGGACAAATTCGGACGTCCACGCCCACCCTAGCAGCGATAGACCAACAAAAGGAGGGCGGAGGTAGGGGTGAGGGCGAAGGGAGGGGCGACAGTAGAAGTTATACTAGGTAGGGCGATGCAAAGAGTATTTTTATCATTTTAAAATTTTAATTTTAATTTTGCCCATATATAAATAATTTATTTAATATTATATTAAGGATATTTTAGTTATTTATCCAAAAACTGATTCTCACCCGATTCAATGTCAATTTCAAATTTGATCGCTCCTAATCCAATTTAAATTGACCGATTTCAAATTTTAAATTGGCCCAAATTGGCCGATTTTGGGCACAGGGGTAGGGCGCAGCAGAGGCAGGGGGTGCAGCGACGGGGGGTAGGGACAGGGCAGGGCATGGCGGACACAAGGCAAGGCGTGGCGGCGGTGAAGACGGGAAGGAGGGCGGATGCGGGAGAAAAGGGCGAGGGAAAGAAATAACATTAAGTAGCATTCTCGTAATTAAAACTTGACTCGTGTTTGATTCGAGTCAAAAATAATAACTAACTTTAAATAATTCAAAAAAAATCTAAAAAAATATTAAAAAATATCATAAAATATAATGCACACAATAATATCAAAATAACATCAATATCTAATTTTTATATATTTATATTATGAGTTGTTAAATTATTATATATGATTGATTTGGATCTATTCAGACAGATTCAACTGAATCGATTCCTGTCTGATTTAAACCAATTCCAATTCCGAATCTGACTCCCTCGAAAACTGATTCCGATTCCGATTCCGATTTCGATTCCGATTTATGAAGCCATATTCTAAATTTTAAATTAACATTAAATAACTTTTTTATTTATAAGAGTTGATATAATACTGACATGGTATGCACTGTAATATGCTCTTGCCATTGTATGTGCGTGCCAGCGTAATTACACTTTTAGCCCTAGTCCTGAGTAAGACAAGATAAGCAAACGAAGGGGAGTGGGGGTAAAAATGGCAACAAAAAGGAAATTTTTGTTTAAATGGAACCGGTGAAAGTTAACCGGCAACCGGAAGTAAAGGTTTCACTTGTTGGGTGTTAGTGGATCCCACAGTTTAAGTGGTTTTTACATTAGTCAATATACAATTTAAATTTAATTAAAACTCTTTTTTTTAAATTAAGAATGGTGCATATTTATTTTTTTGCAGCTTATATGAATGAGGTATAATAATAGGAGTATTAATCCATAGCCAAATCAAGCCCAGTTTAGTTATAAATTTAGATTTTTTATCTTCAACTTCGATTGAGTTGAGTTTAACATGTTTCAAACCGAGTCAAGTTCGAATGAAACACAACAAATTTTAAGTTTTATTTAAATATATATTTTTTATATAATTTACAAACAAAATTAATTTTTAAGAATTAAATAGTTCAACATCATATCAGTAATGTAATAAGTACTTTGATCGGGCATGAAACTATTATATTATCATGTAAAATCATCTTTAGGACAATGATTCTAATTATTATTTTTAATATTTACATAAATAGTTATATAAAAAACATAAAATATTATATTAATTAATGTACAATATCGAGTTTTGAGTCGGGACAAGCTAAATAAAAGTATGTTTGTGCTTGCTTAATTTGAGCTCTAGTCAAACATCGACTTGAGCTAAATCAAGTCAAATATTGAGTAAACTTGAGATTAATCGAGTGGTTATCACCTCGCTCCAACTCATATAACTTAAATAAACTATACTTTCTACTTGGACTACGTAATTTAATGAGTCTTATCATTACAATTTCACATAAGCAAATACAAAATAAATAATTGAGATACTTACAGTAATAAACCAAATAATTGGCGCAAGAAATGCCAAGCAATAGATGTGGGGGTTAAACTTCTTTTAGAGTTATGGATTGTGAAGGAGACTCCCCATCATAAGGGGTCTGTGATAAATACTTTTGCCATCATTTTTTGAATGGGTCTGCATGACCATGTTGAGCTTACTTGTGATAATTGAAGTCCATCAATATTATTTTCATATTGATAACCAATAAATTCTGTTGATGACCGACCTACATGTATCATAATTGACTTCATTTGACTCACTAAGTAATAAAAGTTATTAAGATATATTATTATTTTGTTAGTTTAGCTAAATCACTATTTTAAAGTAATGTGATTTTCAAGTGTCAAAGAGATGGATATTTTTTATTTGTTTAATTAAAATAGTTATATAAATGACTCTGAAATCCACTCAAGTTAACTTGATTGTATAACCTGCTGAGTCTAGGCCGAGTTCTAAATTTTTAAACTACGGTTAGCATACCCATTTAATTGTAAATATTTCTCCATCCTCAACATATTTTTTTTTTGTTAAAATTGTTTTATATTAGTGCTATCCTGTCCCATTTAGTAACTACAAATCTAATTTTTTTCCCAAAATAACTATTAATGTGTTGGATTTATCCTATATCGGTCGTAGAAGGTGTTGGTGACTTTTATATAGGATAATGGGAAAACCTTATTCTCTGAGTTAGCTTTTGGATTAAGAGAGGCTCATGACACCTATTACAAGTCTTTTTTGGGCTTAAAGGGCCTAACAGTAGTGTCAGAGCCAAGTTTGACTTGAATGTTTGCCTACGCCAATTGCTAATTGTGGAAGTTTCCTTCATGGGTTCTACCTGATGATTTAAGGGGGGTTTAGCAGGTGGATGTCTAATGAATGAGAGAGTGTCAAGGGGAGGATGCCGTTTGATGAATGAAAGTGTCAAAGGGAGTTTGGATGTCGTCTGATGAATGAGAGTGTGGGAGTTTGGATGCCGTCTAATGAATGAGAGTGTCAAGGGGAGTTTGGATGCTGTCTAATAAATGAGAGTGTCAAGGGGAGTTTGGATGCCATCTGATGAATGGGGAGTTTGCCAAGTCAGAGGAGGATGTCGTCTGATGAATGAGAGTGTCAAGGGGAGTTATCAGAGCCAACTCTTGGCATATGTTCTCTGATACCAATAATGGTATCAGAGCTAACCCTTGGTTGATTAAGATGGTAGATGCGTTACAGGTTACATGTGTGCCGAAGCTGCTCCGAGCTGTACCGACAGGTATTTTTCTGTCTTTATGTTTTGGTTCACAGATTTTCTTACGAGTCGGTGGTGTGACAGGGTGAACAGATCAGATCAGGAATTTGTAGCAGGATGGTGACACAGACCCGCCAGACGCAGATCAGGACCCCATCGCCTCCAGTAGCCAGACAGGACAGTCCTAGCCCTGTTCACAGTGACGCCGCCTCCAGTCAACCTAGGACTGCCATGCCACCAGTAGAGGTCAGTGTGCCAGTTTCAGCTAGCCGACGTGGTGAGAGCCATCATCGAGACAGTCGCCGCGACCGAGATAGTCGCCGGGACCTAGATAGTCGCAGGGACCGAGACAGTGGTCGTGACAGTTACCGCACCAGAAGTAGTCGACAGGAGAGAGACGCAGCGATTGCCAGGTTGGCGGAAGCTCAGATACAAATGCAGCAAAGTCAGGAAGAATTTAGGAGACAAATGCAGCAAGACCAAGAGGAATTCAGGAGAGAGCTCAGACAGATAGCTCTTTCTGTGGCCAGAACTGAGAAGAGACCAGCAGTAGGTGAAGAGGCACAGGGAGAGCCAGTAGTTTCCACAGACCCTCTGCCGCCGCCTCCTCCTCCACCGCTGCAACAGAGGGCTACTCCAACGACAGCTCCTCTATTTGCCCCACTTCAGGCGGGGATGAGACCGGACATCAGTGGAACCGCAGCAGTAGGTAGCGAGGCAGACTGCAGGTGGAAGTGGAGCTGCAAGATTTGATGGTATACCAGCAGGTACGGGACCACAATTTCCTCGGTATGAGCAAGGAGAAGGATCGAACAGATCAGTGGATACGAGGAAATTGGAACTGTGGCAGTACGAGAAGTTCGTGAAGAATGGTGGACGACCTTTCTTTGGAAAGTTGGACGCAGAAGAGGCATTCTTGTGGATATCGTCAGCTATAGGAGTGTTTGACACTATGGCATGCCCCATGGAGCACCGAGTGCGCATCATCACAGGAGCATTCCAGGACGAAGCCAGGATATGGTGGAGTTCGGTCCAGAATTCTGTATTTGCCCATCGTCAGCCCCAGGACATCACATGGGAGGAATTTAGGGCGGAATTCGATGGAAAGTATTTCCCGCCAAACGTCAGGAAGAGAAAGGAACGAGAATTCCAGACGCTGAGGCAGGGACCCATGACGGTGGTACAATACGAGACTAGGTTTAGAGCTCTAGAGAGATTTGCACCAGACTTGGTGTCCACCGAAGAAAGAAGGATAGAGCGTTTTTACGAAGGCCTCCATCACGAGATCAGGATGGCCTATTTGGATAGAAAGTTCGCTACTTTCGGTGATGTTGTGAGAGCTGCAAGCGAGGCAGAACGAGTTATAGCTGCTAGACCTCGCCGGGAATTTGACGAGAAGCAGCAATACCCTAGACCGTATCAGCCAGAGCAAGGAGCACAACAGAGACGTCGAACAGATGCATGTTATAGATGCGGTCAGCCAGGACATAGAGCTGTAGAGTGCAGAGTGGACACAGACGTATGCTATAGTTGCGGTCAACCAGGGCATAGAGCCGCAACTTGTCCAACTAGCCAGACCCAACAAGTGACACTCCCAGCACCTCTGCAGAAACTTGCACTCCCAGCTCCCCAGCAACAACCACAGCAGAGAGGCAGAGACCAACAGCCACTGAGGCAGCAGCAGAGAGGACTTGTAGCTATCATGACAGGACAAGAACAGCAAGCCTTGGATCAGAGAGGAATGCAAACAACACCACCACCAGGACCATCCATTTCGGTACCACCATGGGCAGCAGGGATGGACACAGCCACGATTGCTGAAGCACTGGAGGATACGACAAACGTGACAGGTACGCACGCGTCTCACCTCGGATTTCACATTTAGTAGATAGCTACCAGAGTGAAACCTCCTTAATCTAAAATTTCGAGGACGAAATTTTTATAAGGAGGGAAGGTTGTAAAACCCGTGACTCGAGTCAGGGTTTTACGTTACCGAACCAGTCGGTTCGACCGTTGGTTCGAGTCGAGTCAGTTTCATGAACCGCGTGCTGAGTCGAGACCAGCCGTGAGTTATGAGCGATGAGAGTCAGGTGTACCTGAATATATGATGATAACGTCGAGAAGATGGTG
>JAURVB010002366.1:0-32008 GCA_033002965.1 Piper betle | reverse complement strand
GGTGGATCGTGTCTTTCGATATGAGTTTGAGGGTTAGATGAGACCAATGTGCCCTTACTGTACAAAGAAATAGTATGATAAAAATAAAATATCACAGACGTAAAATAACACGTACGAAATTTTATTTAGTTTTTTAAAGCTCAATTTGAATCCTTAAGTCAATCAACGGTGAGATTGATACTCATGATTCGGTAATCCACCAATCTTCAGTTTCTTTACAAATTACAAATCTTAATAAAATGTTTTCTGCTTTAATCTTTTGACTCTATAAATAATTTATCTCTTGTAATGGTTTGATGAAGAATTTAATTTAGCTTTTACAACCCAATTATCCTGAAAATAAATCCTTGTGTTAATTTAAATTGAATCGAGCCTGGTCTACAAATAAACTTGTTTTTGAGCCTGAGTAACGGCCAAGTTACAAACAGCACTTGTGGACACAGTCAAGCGTAAAAAGTCAAGTCGGGCAAACAAGCATCAATGCATCATACAGTAACGGTCAACTTCAGTGGACAACCGCTTGCCAATTTTGCATTCTGTTCACAATAAATGGCCATCACAAAGTAAACGGGTAAACTAAACCCACTTCTCCTGCCGATCTCTTCTTCTTCTGTTTTGCTTTCTTCTTTCTGCGGCCAGCTCCGGTGACATGCCTGCATCTCCTTGGCCGTCTCTTCTCCTTTCCTTGGCGAGACAATGTGGCGGCCTTACTTTGGCAACAACAACACCGATGGTAGGATCCTTCTTGATTCGGTTACACCACCCAGGGGATCCTTTCCAAAGATATATGCGTAGCACAGTAGGCATGGCTGCGATGCTGCTTCTTTGAGACAGCCGCAACAAGGCTCCGAGTCAGTACGATGGCAAGCCTCCATAACTCCTGGGCACGTTCTCACAGTGATGGAATCAGCAACTCTTTGCGAGGCACCATCAAACTCTTTATCCGATGGCTCAGACGATCAGAAGGTTCTGAACTCCCATAGCTTCCCACTTCTCCACAAAGATAGGACTCCTCGGCGTCGTCAGCTCTAAGTCGTCTCCGCGGCACGGCAAGACGACTCTCAGATTTACGGAAGCAGCAACCAGCAATTGTGAGACTTTCTCTCTCTCGGCGAAGCAACTCAAAGATTACAAATGATTTGGCAGCAAGAATATGGAAAAGGGCTAGGTTTTTCACCCACCCCGGAGTGACAATGATCAACAAAGGAACGATTTACTCGGCAAGGGGACTTCCGATGAAAACTTCCATGTCGCTTCTGAAATCCCTACTCAGCCTTCGAACTTCCTTCCAATCCCCTATTTTCTGAGATTGCAACAACCCCTTCCTCTTGATTGCAGCAGCAACAAGACTATCATCAAAGAGAGGCACAAACTTTGGCGAGGGGAGGCTTCAACAACGCATACAAAGTGACAGGTTCTCTCCTCTCCAAGTTCCAACTCCAATACTTCTCTTTAGCTTGGCTCAAAACAAAGTAACGGCAGGACAAAGCAGCAAGACTCCTTGGCTTCATGAACTCGTCCGCCGGCAATTGGCGAAGGAACTCCAACTCCACAAAAAGCAACATGATGGGGCAAACAGTATTTCTTCAAGGTTTGGTTATTTATTGACTTTTGAGAGCATTTCTGTTTCATGATTACAGGCAAAAAATCATATGCCACTCAATTTTTTTTACAAATCTTTTCTTATAATTTTGGAACTGTATAAACTTATTCTCCAAAGTTTGGAACTTATCCATATGACTTGATAAGTACAAATCCCAGAAGTTATCTACATGACAAATCTATGCAAATATTAGCCCCCTTGCCGATTTTTCACGAACTCAAAAAGGAGAATCGGCAAAAAATATAATTTGTTTTTTTTGCTATGTACACGGTACAACAATCCCTCTGTGCACTATTTAGGCCTCATTCGGCGGGGTGTGACCTCCTGTCACATGTCTCGCCAAATTTTTAAGTATCTTGCATTAACTTGGAACAAGGAATCTCCATTAATTGTTGACATTTTATAACATCCTTTACCAATAGTCTCACTTCACATACGTAGGGCTCTTCCCATGATAGGGAAAATTTAACATTGACTCCAGCTCTAACTTCACGGGTATTGCATAATATTAACATTCCAGGGCTGAACTTGTGGGGCTCAATATCTTGGTTGTACTTCCTCGTCATTGCTTCATGATACTTCTTCAACTTTTCCCCTACAGCATGACGATGCTCGTCAATCGCTTCAAGTGATGCAATTATATTTGCTACATACTCCACCTGTTTATGGTGATAAATGTGAAGCAGTGGCCATCCTTAGTGCAGGTAACTCTACTTCTAAAGGCAAGATAGCTTCGTTGTTCCATACACTAACAAAAAAGGTGTAACTCTGGTACTCACATGTGCGGAAGTACGATATGACCATAATGTGTTTGGGTAGCCTTTCATGCCAATCGTGTTGATTATCTGCCACCATCATTCACAGCATTTGTTTTAAAATCTTGTTGAAAGATTCCACTTGTCCATTAGATTGCGGGTTGTATGGTGATGATTGTACCATTTCAAATCTAGTGTTGTTCAGCTAACTCTGCCACTTGCCATCCCATGAACGACGTGCCATTATCCGTAATAAGCTTCTAGGGAACTCCAAACCGACAAATGATATTTCTTTGATGAATTGAGCAACACACTCTCCTATCTATTTCCTTGCCGGTATTGCTTCACCCTCATTTAGTAAAATACTCAATTGCCGTTAAGATGAACTTGTGACCCTTTGATGATAATGGATGGATGGGACTGATAAAATCAAGCCCCCAAATCTGAAATGGCCAATAAGTGCCAATCAGGTGCAATGGTTCTGGCGGCATATGCTTCAAAGGTGCATGCAACTAACACTTCTCACATGACCGAGCAAAATCCATACAATCCTTATACATTGTTGGCCAAAAGTATCCGATGCTAAGCAAGAAGTGATACAACCTTCTTCCACCTTGGTGCTCTCCACAAGTTCCTTCATGCACGTCTCTCATAGCCTTCAAACTTTCTCCTTGGTCAAACACCGTAGTAAGACTCCATCAAATCCTTGGCGATATAACAATTCTCCTTCAATGAGATGAGGTGAAGCAATTTGTAGCACCTCACAAGCCTTATATCGATTACTAGGTAGCTGGTTGCGTGCCAAAAATTGATGATATCTCCATACCAATCCTCGAACTCCTCTTGTGCTAAGCTTTCAACTACAACACTTGACGGTAAGATCGCACTAGTAGGCGCATCATGATCGAGCAAACCAACTAATTGGCTCTATGACTTCTCCTTTAGCATTGAATATTGATCCCAATACGGTGATTGCATCCGCCATGTAATTTGTAGAGTGAGGGATATGTTCGAACATCACTTCTTTGAAATTCTTCAATAATTGCATCAAGCACGCCTTGCACACTACCAAATGTGCTTCCTTAACTTCAAAATTCCCTGTGGCTTGTTGGATTACAATAATGAGTCGCCTTGAACTAGCAAGTATTCCACTTTCAAATCCTTTGCAAGCAACAGTCCAAGCAACATTGCGTCATATTCTCTACTGCTGTTGGTGCAAACATATGCCAAATTGTAAGCATGTAAATGCATCTTCCCTGAAGGCTCTACTAAGACAACCCCAGCTCCTCTAGTGGGTCCTACTCCTCCGACATTCCCATAGTTGTTCCATCAAAATACAAAGTCCACTTTAGACTTCTTCTTCTTTCTTCTCAGATGGTAGAGTCAAATGGTTGGCGAGTAGCTCGGCAATTGCTTGACCTTTCATTGCTTTTTGTGTGACACACTTGATGTCAAACTCCATTAACTTCAAAAGCCATCTTGCTACTCTTCCTGACAAGGTGGGTTGTTGGAGCAGGTATTGAACAGGATTGTCGTGCACCACCAAATATACTTCATGTGCAAGAAAGTAATGTCACAATTTCTGCGAAGCAAACAACAAGGCTAAACATGCTTTCTCTACTTTGTGTACCTTTGTTCAATTGAAGTCATAGCTCTGCTTGAGTAATACACATGTCGTTCTCTCCCAAGGTCATTGGCCTGGGCTAAGATGGTTGTGAGTGTTGCTTCTATGTGAGAAATATATAGGATGAGTGGTCTATCTGACACTGGAGCAAGTAAAGTTGGAGGCCTTAACAATCCTATCTTTATCTCCTCGAAGGATTGCTCACACGCTTCACCCCACTCAAACTTGTTACTTTTCTTCAACAATTGGGTGAGTGGCAAAATTTTTGATGAAGAGTCTGGGATAAACCTCCGAATGTAATTGATCTTTCCCAGGAACCTTTGCAATTGACGCAAAGATGTAGGTGGACTTATATCCCTAATCACTTGAATTATGGCAGGGTCAACTTGGATTGCTTGCTTGTGTACCAAAAATCTAAGAAATTGCCCTGACGAAACACCAAAAGCACATTTTTGTGGATTGAACTTCAAGTTATTTACTCTACACCGGTGAAGTACCTTTCACAACACCTTGCAATGATCACTTCTTGCTTTTGATTTCGCAATTATGTCATCAACATAATCCTCCATTTCCTCATGTAGCATGTCAGCAAAAATATATTTCATCGCCCTTTGATAAGTAGCTCTTGCATTCTTCAAACCAAATGGCATTACCGTATAGCAATAGATTCCACTAGGCATGTAGAAAGCTGTCTTTTCTTCATCTTTGGCTACCATATGAATTTGATTGTAGCCACTAAATACATCCATGAAAGAGAACATCTGACAACCAAATACATTGTCAAGTAAAATATCAAGGATTGCTAAAGGAAATGCATCCGTGGAATATGCTTTGTTGAGATCTCTGAACTCCACGCAAATCCTCATCTGACCATTCTTTTTCTTTACCGGAACAGCATTTGCCAACCATTCTGGGTAGTTGACTTCGCGAATGAAGTTTGCCTTCTTCAACTTCTCTATTTCTGTTGCGATCATGGCCTCGATCGGTGGACTAAACTTTCTTCTCGCTTGAACAATTGGACGTACCCCTGGCTTAACTACAAGGTGGTGTACTGCAACTTCGGATGACAAACCTGACATTTCAACATATGACCACGTAACACAATCCTTATAACTTCTAAGTACATCAATGAGTTGTTGCTTCTCCATTTCTTCTAAACCTGATCCAAGAAAAGTGGGACGGGGTTCTTGATAAGTTCCCAAATTGATTTTCAGAAGTCGTTCTACTGTTAGAGTAACTCCATCATTCAAAATGACTTAGTGCTTGTTGTATTTCTTGATCTTGTAGTCCCTCTTCATGTGATATTGCTCTCACAAACCATGGTCGCATTGATCCTTTATTTTCACTTGATATGCAATAAGGAAATAATTTCAACGTGATTGAATCTTCTGGTTCCAAGGTTATGATCTCAAATTCATCAAATGAATTGCATTCTTTTTCTTCCATGTAAATGACTGGGAATGGGTAAAGTGTAGTTACTTCCTTCTCACAAAAGTTCATCATTGGCATTTCCCATTGTTCTAATCCCATGGCGGCATCCTCAATTACCATGTGATCTTTCTTTTCTCAACTTTGCACTTCTTGGAGTGGTGGCATTTTTAATTCTTTGCCTTGGTTGTCCTGAATGCACTGTTGCCTTTAAAGGTACTAATGAAGCTTCTAGTTCTCGTGAAATTGCTGGTGTCGATGGAACTAACAACTTGTGTAACGTTGCTAGTTTAGGAGGCTTTGGCGGTGGATAATTAGTTGTTGGTTTAATAAAGTCTGGCAAATCAAGTGTAGCAGGATAGACATGACTAGACGGTTGTGCTCGAGCCAACTTTAGGACATTTCCGTCCATGAAGAATACAGTATCCGCAAAGTGCACTTCCTCAATAGTGAATGGGTTTCGCAGCCCCTGGACACGGATCTGACCTCCTTTACTAGGTGCAGCTTTAATGCATTAGTGCCACGAAGATGGCACGCATAGGTGGTCATGAATCCATGGTCGCCCAAGAAGCATGTGCCACATTGGATTAACTTCTAGAATGTGGAATATGCGTGGTAAACTGAAAGGACCGATAGAGATGTGTAAACACACCGTTCCCAATGACTCACATAGTACAGGAGACACTGAATTGATTGTGGTATCATTGACATGAGGTTTTCCTTAGTATGACCCAATTCAAACAATACAAGAATAGGAAGAATGTTGATTGATGATCCTTGATCTACAAGTGCACACCGAACAAGCTTGTTTCGGTGTTCCACACTAACAAACAATGGTGACACAAATCATCGTTTGAGAAAGTGATTATTCCAGTTGGCATTGGTAAAGTATCATCAACATGTGGCCAAGACAGGTTAGTACATGATCTTTGTTCTTATTTACTCGAGTTAAAACAACCAAAGGATGTCCCAAACACTCTACATCTGTGATGTAGTCTTTTATTCCACTTGAGTTCATAAAGAAACTATCTTCTCCATTTTTAATTGCAGATTTTGACAAAGCTTGTTCAACTGTGAACCAGGTAGTGGGTGAGAAGTGTAACACATCAAACATGTGCACTAACTTGTGTATCTTCCTTATATTTTTCACAATTGTAATTTAATTAGCTTCTTTTGGTGTGGGAGGAGAGGAAACCTTCTTTCTTTCTTTTGCTGAGCTCAAAGGAACCTCCTCCTTCTTACTTTCATTTCTTTCAGGTTGCTTTTCCTTTTCCAACTTCTCTTCCTCGGGCTCCTTGCCCTTGCTTAGTTCATCTTTTGCTTTTTCTTTGCCTTGCACTTTCAATGGTGAGATCAAATGACTTGTTGTCAGAACATTGGATGTTGGTACTTTTGTGTTGTGGGAGCTTTATATTTGATTTCCCCTTTGTTGAGTAATTCTTGAATTTTCACCATTATTTTCCGACATTTAACTATCGGGATGGCCAACCATTTAATGGTATCGGTAGAAATTGTCTTTCTTCTTGCCCTCTAGCTTTGGTGGATTGTTTAGAGTCCATGGTGTAATGTTTCCTTGCTTAACCAAAACATCGAACCACCTTTCGGTATCTCCAACATTAAAGGTATAATCCTTTATATTCCTCCATTCGCGCCATTGTCGAGGCGTGGCTCTTTGCGCTCGTTGTTGTTCCTTTGTTGTTTTTCCCGACCTTGCTTGCTGAGTTCAATGAAAACATTGGTTGATGCCTTAGCATTCTTCATGGAAGCAGAAACCCTTCCAAGTTCCTCGAAGATCAACACCCTTCAAAGAGTTGTTCGAAAGTGTTGCATTGTGCACTACTGAAGAACCAAGCAGTCAGTTCGACATTCATTACACAAATCTTTCCAAGCTCCTTAATGTTAGGGTGGTCTCTTTCATCTGAGATGTAAGGCTTCTAAACATCTTCACATATGTTGCACCCGGTTCTCACCGACACTGTCGTAAGTGTTCTATCTTTACTGGGATTTCCATTGACTGAAAATGTTCTGTAAATTATTCAACAAACTTATCCCATGAACTAATTGATCCAAGTGGGTGGTTATTGAACCATCTTAAGGCTTTGCCATTGAGGGATGCAGGAAATTACTGCAACTTTAACTTCTCATTTGTTGCAATTGCTGCACACTCAATCTCAAATATTGTATTGTGATCTTCAGGATTGCCATCTCCGTCGAACTTTGTGAAGGTTGGGCGCTTGTATTTTTCTAGCAAATTTTGTGTAAATTTCATCAACTAAGGGACAGAGACGGTTTACTGCTTCACTTGATTCTTTATCCTTATGTGGGATTAGCACGACAATCAATGTGGCTTGTGCATCCATTGCAGCTTTCAACTCATCAAAGCGGTCATTTTGAACCGATACAACTAGTGTAACTGGCGCTATTGGAACAGTAATAGGATAGACTAATGGAGGATAACTAACTGGTGGTGGAGCTACTGTGGCGGGAATTGATGGTTGAATCATTGACACCAAAGGTGGCGCTGTTGGGATGGGCACCATAGTGGTAATTGGTGGCAGAAAGGCCATAGAAATTGAAGATTGTGGGTACGGTGGCTAGTAGTGAGGCGGCTGTGGAAACCATGTTGAATGTGAGCGTGGACTATGTTCAGCCTGACTCCGTTGCATAGTGGGATAGTGTTATTACTTGAGGAGTGTTTGACAAATCCACGTTGGCTGGGGTAGTCGCCAAATGCCTTTCTTGTGGCACCGTAAGAATGCTTGTTATCAGTTGGTTGGCTAGCCGGTTTGCTGGGTTGGCATCTTCTCTCTAGATGCACTTCCCATTGCAACGAAGGCTTGCCTATGTAAGGCAAGTGCATCGTCAAGTGCCAATTCAAGTTGCCTAATCCGTTCTTGAAGTTCTTCGTTCGAGTTTAGGTTTTTCTGTTGTAGGGCGGTTGGCTCGCCCACATCTGCAGTGGATTGTACTTGTATTTCAGGTTGATTTGTTGCGAGTGCATTGAAAGGTTCTTCACTAGTGGCTTTTTGTCTTGCAAAATTCCTTGTCTTGGGGCCATCTTTTCCTACACACTATCTCTTCAAACTGCATTGCTACCTCTCGAGGGTCTTCAATGGAGTCGCCCAAAAATATGTTCGGGCACGGGATTGTCTGCCCTCGCAGATCGTGTATTTCGATATGAGTTTGAGGGTTCGATGAGACTAAGGCGCCCTTCCCGTGCAAAGAAATAGTGCAATAAAAATATAATGTCACACGCAAAACTAGGAAATTTTATGTGGTTCCTTATAGTTCAACTTGAATCCCTAAGTCAATCCACGGTAATATTGATACTTACAATCCACTAACCCACTAATCTTCAGTTCCTTTACAAATTACAAATCTTAGTGGGATTTTTGCTATTTTAATCTTCTAACTCCATACATAATTTATCCCATGCAATGCTTTGATGAAGAATTTAATTTAACCTCTATAACCCAATCATCCTTGAAATAAATCCTTGTGTTGATCCAAATTGAGTTGAGCTCGGTCTACAAATGAACTTGTTTTTGAGCTAAGCGAGTAAGGGCCAAGTTACAAACAACACTTATGGACACAGTCAAGTGTACAAGGTCAGTCAGGCAAACAATCATCAATGTAGCATATAGTAATGGGTCAACTTCAGTGGACAACCGCTTGTCCAATTTTGCATTCTGCTCAACAATAAATGGACCATAACAAATGGGTAAACGGTGTAAACTAAACCCACTTCTCCTGCCGATCTCTTCTTTCCTCTGTTTTGCTTTCTTCCTTCTCCTGCAAGCTCCTGTGACAAGCCTGCATCTCCTTGGCTGTCTCTTCTCCTTTCCTTGGAGAGACAATGTGGCGGCCTTCCTTTGGCAACAACAACACTGATGGTAGGACCCTTCTTGATTCGGCTACACCACCTAGGGATCCTTTCCAAAGATATATACGTAGCACAGTAGGCACGGCTGTAATGCTGCTCCTTTGAGACAGCGCAACAAGGCTCCTAGTTAGCACGATGGCAAACCTCCAAATCTTCTGGGCACGTTCTCACGGTGATGGGATCAGCAACTCTTTGTGAGGCAACATCAAACTTTTTATCCGATGGCTCAAACGATCAGAAGGTTCTGAACTCCCATAGCTTCCCAATTCTCCACAAAGATAGGACCGTTGGATGTTGGACATAAATATATACATGAATCTCGAATTATATTATATGCTGTTATTTAAGGTTGGTCTAAATTCAATTGATATATTAAAATTAAGTATTTATGAGCCATAAATAAAGGTGTGGAATTCAATGTGAGACCATTAACAAAGTGTAGGTCCAATGTGAATACCATTAATAAAGGTGTGGAATTCAATGTGTAGATACCATTTTGTAATTTCTCTTTTATGATGGGTCAAATTTAAACTATGAAACTAAAGGCTTCGGTATCCCATTGTCCAGTAACTTTGGTTTTGAAAACTAGTAGAATTTAGAAGATCAAACCTAAGGAGGTAAAAAATGATTTTGCTTTTATGGATAAGGTACGCTTCCGCTATCTAATTTTATTTACTTGATGATTTGATAAAAAGAATAATAAAGTTATGTTTTTAAGTTTAAGTTATAAAGTTCTAACAAGCAACATCAGAGCCAACTTCGTATTAAATCATTGAGGATTATTTTTATTTGTTTTTAATTATGGATTTGAACTATCCACTTCCATATCACATTCATATCTAAGGTTCAGTTCAGAAAACCCCAAAATAATATTAGCTTGTAAGAGGAAATAAATTTATAAGGTCTTCAACTGATTGGGAGTTTCAAAAATTCAGTACTAATTTGGGATATTTTTCTCAACATTAAGGTCCTCTTTGGTAAAATATAAAGTGAGGAAAATAAAGTTACAAAAGGTTATAATTTCAAAATTTTCCAAATAAAAATGCTATTTATAACCTTTTCAGTTTGGGATTACAAATTCAAATTATGGTTCAGTTATGATTAATATTTTAAAATTTATTAAGGACTACAATATGCCGCCAAAGTAACTTCTTTGTGAAAATTAATTTATTTTTAATATTAAGACAGTTGTGGATATTTAATTCATGTGAATATTAATTAGCCCAAGGAAGATTAATATTTTACAGAATTATATATTTATTCATGGTAATAGATATGGATAATTATTAAGGTTACATGTGAATAATAAATTGGCCCAAAGGAAAGTTTATTGTTTGACAGGATTTATTGTCTATATTTGATTATTGTATTAAGATTCATTTGTGATAATAAATATGAGATAATTATCAAGCTTCCATGTGAATAATAATTGACCTAAAGGAAAGTTTATTATTTGAACAAGATTTATTGTCAATATTTGATTATTGTGCTAAGAGTACCACTTACAAATTAATAGTTCCGTCCAAAGACCAATATTAATGTTGTGCTAAGGTATCTGTTGATGAGATTAACCATTATTTGAATTATTAATCTTATTATGGGCATGCTATTTTGTTTTATGGATTCTGTTAATTAATCTGCTTATATGATTTTTGCCAATATCAATTCAGTTCCAATGCTTAAAGATAATTTAAAGGATTGGAAAGTGCATGGATATTGACTTTGTATTAAGGACTGAACAACTTCTTCTCTTACAGATAAAAGTTCCATTGAGAAAAAAGGGACATTGAGAAGTGAGAACGTTCAAATCACATGGGTCATATGATCATAAATTGTGGGATTCTAGAGACCTTTAGTGGCATGATGTGTCTGAAACGGTCAGTACAACCATTAAGTTTCTTAACGAAATTGTAAAGCATTTTGTAAAAAGAACGATGAGGCTGAAACAAGCACGCTTATGTCAGAACTTGATTTCAATAAAGTTTAAAAGCAAAACAAGCATAAGAGAGTACATCTTAGAGATTCAAATATTGCTTCAAAACTAAAAGCACTAAGGATATTTATTAGTGTTTACTTGTTTATTTATATAGTATTAATTATATTATTATTTTATGATTAGAGTAATCTTCATTATTATGTACTTATTATTTGATCTAATTATCTATAAATGCATTTTATTTATTTATTTATTATTTATTATTATCATGTCCTCGATTTGTGAGCCAGATGTTTAGTTATAGGTTTGTTAGTACTGTTTTCTTTGTTGTGATGTATTGATGATATGAGCACACACCACAAGCATGCATCATATAGAATTGCTAGTATTTTATTTAGTAGTGGGTTCTAATGTAGGTTTCGGAGTCCGAGCTCGTCGTAGATGTGCGGATACGCTTGGAACTTGGACTATAGGTCTGTAGGACTCTCCCTCTCTGTTTGACTCCTTGCGTGTAGTGTTTGATTGTGTTTTATACGTAGGATGACATCAACAGAGTTTTATCGGATACCCTCTTATGTCAGGCCATTTAGCCATATTTTCGACGCATGTTTAATAAAACTACAAGGATGAGATCCCTTGTTGGTTGTCAAACTGAAGCTCCAGAAATATATGATACAAGCCTCTTTCCTAAGCACAATTATATAAGTATGCACATTTTTATGGATTTCATGAATTAGAGAGTGAGCAGTGTGTGAAGATATGTATGAATCGCACTAGTACTCCTTCAAACCCTGAGGTAGTGCGGTATATGAGGGTACTGCATAACGCAGCACATTTCTAGAATTTGTGGCTCTAACTTAACTATTCTTTGTACCGCTAGAGTACCGTGGCGGCTGATATGGAAGGTGTGAGGGCGTAAGCATTGTACGTATGAATATGATTATGAGCGTGCATGCGAGCCAACATTTGCTTTAGTATGTTTGCTTACCGCCCAGTGTGAGGCAATCTTGAAGTTTCATAAGTTTATATGGGTAATGGAATATCCATTTGCTAGTTTGTATTAGTTATTTTTCGGACCAGTAACATTCATTACTGACATTTTTCATATAATATATGTAGGTCTTGCATACCCTGAGTCTACTTTGGTGAGAGGATAGATAAACACTACACACACTTGAGCTCAACGCCATTATTTACTTTCTTACTTTTATTTATGTTCGATGTGTTTTGACGTGTATTTAATAATGTCTTCCATTCTCATGACACCAAGAAAGTTATTTCGATCTATTTTATCGATTGAGTCGTATCAAGCAACAACTTTAAACATGACTCGACTCGATCGCAACATTTCTGATTCGGTTCTTAAGTTAACCGAAATTGGGGTGTTACAATTAGAGTATTATTTATATTCATGTATTTATTATTTACCTAATTATTTATAAGTGTACTTATTTGTTCATTAATTTATTTGTTATTTATTATTATTATGTGTCAATTTGTGTGCTAGATGTTTAATTGAAGGTTTATTTAACATTGTATTATTTATTACGATGTATTGATGATGTGAGCACACACTGCGATGCGTTTGGAGCTCGTCATAGATGTGTTGATGCACTTGGAGCTTGGACCACATGTCTGTAGGACTCTCCCTCTTCTTGGTCTCTACTTAACTCCCTATGTGTCGAGTTTAACTGTGTTTTAGACGTAGGATGACATCGGCAACATTTTATCGGATCCGTCTGATGTCGGGCCATTTAGCCTTGATTTCTACACATGTTTAATAAAACTACAAGGATGAGATCCGTTGTTGGTTTTCGGGCTGAAGCTCTAAAATATATAATACAAACCTCTTCCTTAAACCTATTATATAAGTGCGCATATTTTTACAGATTTCACAAATAAGATGTGAGTGGTATGGAGATATGTATGGACCACACTAGTAGTCCTTCAAACCCTAAGATAGTACATTTCAGAATTTGTGGCACTAAAACTTAACCATTCATTTCATCACTCGAGTACCGTGGTGGGTGTAATATGAAGGATGTGAGGGCAGAAACATTATATGTATGAATATGAATATTAGATGTGCATGCATGCTGGCACTTGTTTTAAGTATGTTTGCTTACCGCCTAGTGTGAGGCAATTCTAAAGTTTCTTAAGTTTCCGTGGGTAATAATGGAATTTACTAGTTTGTACTAGTTATTTTTTGGCCCAGTAACACTCGTTAGTAACATTTTTCATATTATATATTTAGGTTTTGTAATTTTGAGTTGACTTTGGTGGGAGGACAATTAAATGCTACACACACTTGATCTAGCGTAGTTATTTACTTTTACTTTTATTTATATTTGATGTGTTTTGACGTATATTGAACAATGTCTTACATTCTCATGATGCCAAGTGGGTTGTTTCGATCTATTTTATGGATTGAGTCTTACCGACCAACAACTTTAAACATGACTAGACTCGATCGTAATATTTTGATTCAGTTCTTAAGTGCACTGAAATCGGGATGTTGCATGAGGTCAGGATAAGGTGGAGAATTTTATAGAATTAATGGTGGATGCATTGTCCTTTTGCAAAATTTCTTCAAGAGTGTGGTGATATTGCTCAATATACTATGCCTTTCTCCCCATATCAAAATGGTGTAGCAGAAAGAAGTAGAACTTTAATTAATAGATATGGTAAGGAGTATGTCTAATAAAACATCCTTGTTCATTGTGGAGGGAAGCCCTTAAGGCTACAGCTCATATATTAAATCAAGACCTTAGTATGGTTGTTTTCAATTCACCATTTGAATTATGAAAATGTTGGAAATTGAGTTTGAAACATATGTGTGTGTTTCAAGATTAGGGTTTGCAACCCTTAAGAGAGGAAGTAAACCTAAGGTCAATTAGCGAATATTTTATTGGTTATGTCGAAAGGTCCAAGGATTATAGATTTTATTGTCCATCAAAGGTCACTAGAATTTTGGAATTAGAAAATGCAAAATTTCTTGAGAATGACATGATTAGTGGGAATGAACTTCATTAAAATTTGAATTTTGATGATGATCATATAAAAAGTATTCCAATATGGAGAAGTAGACTAATTATTATTAATGACATTCTAATCAAATGAATGTTGAACAACTAAAAACAAAAAACCACGTCAAGCTGAAAATGCTCTTATAGATCAAATTGCTCATAATGGATGACAACAATTGAAATTGTTGAGCAACTAGTTGATTAACCGCCTCCACAAGAGAAAATGTTGATGAACCATTAAGAAGATCAACTAGAGTGAGGAAACTAATAATATCCAATGATTTTGTTGCCTACCTACAACATCGTGACTATAATATTGGGGAAGAAAATGACCATGAAATGTTTTCACAAGCGATGAATAGTGATAATTCAAATTTTTTGAATAATAGTATGAAGGATGATGAGATGGACTCTTTGATTGTGAACCAAGTCAGAGATCTTGTTGAGTTGCTTAATGGGATGGAGGCAATTGGCTATAAATAAGTTTTCAAAACAAAGCAATATTCATTAGGCAACATTGAACATTATAAGACAAGACTCGTGGTTAACTGATTCACACAAAAGGAAGGAATTGACTATTGATTGACTTTTTCTCCCATTTCAAAGAAAGACTCATTTCGTATTGTCATGACATTAGTGACACAAATTAATTTTGAATTACATCAAATGGATGTGGAAATGATTTTCCTCAATAAAGATCTAGAGGAAGATGTTTGTAAAGACTATGAAAAAAGAAGGACACGGACGCGGTTCGGGAAGGACCGAACATGTTATATTTTTTTACCCGGTCAATTCTACCCGGTTAATTATTTACCTATTTTATTATTTACCCGGGTAAATGAAATGCGGGTGTAGAGGTGTTTTCACATACCCTAGCCGTCATTTTCATTTTTATAAATTTGGAAAGGGGATGTCATTTTTCACATACGGGTATAAGGGCGTCTTCCTCACCTTAGCCGCCTAGTTCTCCTCTTCCTTACCGGGGTTTCTTCCTTGCTTGGGTATCCTTCCTATCTCCCTCTTCTTCATTTTCTTGCATTCATATGTCTTTTTAATTGATAATAAGCTTGATAAACATGAGAATTAAAGTCTGAAATCAACAATAACAACTAAAACTAAACTGGAAAATGGAATTTTGTCATGGCCGACGGGTCTGAAGTTGGGCAATGATAGGCGACTCTAAACAAAGATTTCAAGGCAGCCCTCACACCCCCAACGACCTCTCTAGCTGCTGGGTTGAAGGGTACCGTCTCCTTGTCCCTCGGTTCCGATGGGTGGCGGAATTTCAGTGGTTATGGGCGGAGTTGTAGTGTGCGATACTGTGGGAGATTCCAGACGTCCAAGCCAGATTGCTAGTCAAAGACTCATGCCGTGCATGCTCACAGCGCTTGGCCTTGACGTTGGGTTGTTGTTCAGGGAGAAGGGAAGTGTTCCCGGTGGTGCTGCTGGCCGGACGGAGTACACCTTGCAGTCCCGGCGGTGCTGCTGGCCAGGAGTTTGCGCCTTGGTGCAGAACGGAGTTTGACGTGGGTAGTTGCTGTAAAGCACAAGCTTTCCAATTGGATTGGTAGGGAAGGGATTGAAGGACATGGTCTGGTTTTGGGTTGAAGAGGAAGATATCAGGCCTGGTTTGGTGTAGGATGTTGGCTTGGATAACTACTGTAAAAACATGGACGTTTTTATGTTGTTGTTGATGTCTTGTTGGGATGTTCATATGGTTGTTCAATTGGGTTGCTGGGGAATTGAAGAAGGACGTGACCAGTGGTGGTGCCAAGGTCTGGTTTTGGTGCAGAGAAAAATGATGATGGGAAGAAGAAGAAGAAGAGCGGTGGCAATTCTGTAAATCCTGATTGACTCGATACTGTAACACCCCGTTTCGGCTCACCCGTGAACCGACCCGGAAATGTCACCGGCGACCGAACCGTTCGCTAATCTACTGGGTTCGGTTAAGCTGACCAGGATCTGCTCTCGGCGTTTTAAGATGGAGATGCAAACATGAGATGCATGAATGGGAACAAGTGGGTTCTAACGTGGTCCTACATGCATGCTATGATATGTAAGCAAAATAAAACCATTCAATAGGCAAGAAATTTAAATAAAAATTCGTTAATTTTTACGGAAAAACGGACAGAATCTCCCCTAAATGTGCAATAGGGGCCAACCTGTCCACAACAAGGGTATATAAATATTTTAGCAAAATACGATAAAACATAACAATCTACCATGGCATTCAGTCATTATCTCATTTGTTTTCATCTAAGCCGAGGCTGAACTCAAGGCTCCCTGCTCATTCACATCTATCCATTCATTTCATAACATGCAATTCATCCAAGCAAACACATCAAAATTATCATTCACATAGCATTAACACATCATTATTATACATTACACGCGGCAGGTACATGTGTGCGCGGTTCCGTGCTGCTCCTCCGCAGTCCCGACAGCTTTCATCGCTCGCATTCCTCACCTACATATATATAGAAAAACCGTCAGTAACGAGTGTTACCGGCCCGGAAAATAACTAATATCAATCTGGCACAGGAGAGCAAACTCTCCTGTTGAATGAAAACCATATACTTCCTCAAGAACTCTCATCAGGGCACCTATGGGAGCCGTCGCCCTCGGGTCGACAGCGTCCCCCTTTCTTTCTCATTCTCATACCTTGGCCATTTCTCTATTGCTTCTCGCATCAAATCTCATTCCTTTCCGCCCTCTGCACCTTCCATATTACTCCTGGCCTTGAGTACGAAGGCCGAGCACTCTCAGGCAGTCGCCTTTAGTACCCTTTGAAACCACAAGTCTAGACATGCGCTGCAATGCAGTACCCGTGAACCTCCACACTTCTCCGGGTTTGAGGAACTCAAAGGTGGAGTTGTCAGGATCCCTCGGGAATGAAACGGCTCGTACACCATTCCAGAGCCCACTATCGACTCACACGTGCCCGCTCGCGTAGCACGGTAGTCGGATTTCCCTCATTCAATCTCTCACAAAAACGCGAAAACTATACATATATATAGGTCTGGGTTGGGATTTATACAATAGGCCCGAAGGCAACGTGAGCTGGATCTGAAGTTCGAAAACAAACTCGAGGGATCTCATCCTCGAGGGTTATTAATCCGGAAAAGAACTGTTGGCTAAATGGCCCGAGTTAAGTGGGATCCGATAAAACGCCACTTAACTCGTCCTGCACATGATAAATCAAATACACAATAGAATAGCGTAAAACAGAGAACGAGTCCTAAACGGACCTGGTAGAAGCTCCAAACGGGTCCACGCGCCTAGGCGGCGAGCTCCTACACCGTACCTACACAATCAAGCTAAAAACTAACGCCCGCATGATGAATCACACATCCTATAGCATGCACACACAATCAACACAATCACGCATCAATCAACACACATCAACCTATATCAATTCTAGCAAGTCTACTTAGGCTAGTTTGCATTAGATCATGATCATTACCTAGTTACCCTAATTAGTTTCTTAGCCTCCATTTTTAACACCACTCAATCAAACAAATTTCATATTTTATCCTTAATCAAATCTACATTTATATATATTATTATAACACACATTCACCAATCCTAGCATGCAATTCTAATAATCAATACTTTCAAATAATTAAGTTAAAATAAATTATACCTCGCGTCGTCGAAAATCGGCGACGGCTAGGGTTTCCGTTTCGTGGCTCGAAACTCGAATTCGGCACCTAGCGGCGTCCGAAGTCCGATCAGATTGGACCGGGTGCGTTCGGCGGATGATCCGGCGAATTTCCCAAGAATCCAATTTTTCGGCGGTTCCGGCGGTTTTCCGGCGAGTGTCGGCGGTTTTCCGGCGGATTCCGACGGTTTTCCGGCGATGATTCGGGACGGGGCAATCAGGGGGTCTATCGGCACCAGCTCGACGAGCTTGGTCCGATGGTGGTGTCAAACAGGGTAACCGAGGCGGCGATGGCCGTCGACGGCGGCGTCGAAAATGGGCGGCGGCGGCGGTGTGCTCCGATCGGGGCTCCGGCCGGCCTCGACGGCGGTCGGGATGATGGGGGAAACGTCGGCGACGGCGAGGGGGTGGTCGTCAGGGTCACAGCGGCGGCGGCGCGGCCCGGACGGCGGCGGAATCCGGCTCGGAGTGGCGACGGCCGAGGCGGTTTCGTGGGGCGATTCCGGCGTCGTGGCGGCGAGACGGTGGCCGGGGTTGGTCGGGGCGGCACGGCGACGGCACGGCGGGGCGGGCGGCGTTGATCGGCGGCAGCGCGGCATCGACAGCGGCGGTGGCGGCAGCACACAATGATGGCGGCGCGGCTAGTGTGAGATCCCTCAACTTAGTCCCACATCTAATACCTACTGGGAGAAGATCCTGTTTATAAGTGGGAATGGACTATAGATCTTTAACTTCCGGGGTACCCATTTTAAAGAAATGACTTAGCCCATTACGTTGCACTTTGGGCTGGGTCGTTACAAATGGTATCAGAGCCGACCTGGTTCCGTGTTAGATGGTGGGCTGGATTAGAAACGTTGGCTAGGCTGCCGGTCACGGGCCAGAAAGGTCGGGGCTGGGGCTAGCAACGGGCCAAGAATAGGCATTTCGGGGACGAAATTCCCTAAGGTGGGTGCATTGTGAGATCCCTCAACTTAGTCCCACATCTAATACCTACTGGGAGAAGATCCTGTTTATAAGTGGAATGGACTATAGATCTTTAACTTCCGGGGTACCCATTTTAAAGAAATGACATAGCCCATTACGTTGCACTTTGGGCTGGGTCATTACAGCTAGGGTTTGGACGGGGAAGATGTCCGGAGGGAGACAAACATGACTAGTGGCAAACTCGTAATTTAGTATTGACTCGATTCCGACTCGAGTCAAAATAATAACTAGTTCGTAATAAATTCTAAAAAAATCTAGAAAAATATGAAAAAATTCCATAAAATAAAACAAACACAACAACATCCAAATGGCATGCTCTATAACTACTAACCCACCCGAATAAATACATAATCATTTTATAAATAAATAAATATCTAAATAAATAAATAAATAATTTTAATTAATCATGAATAATAATAATAATATCATAATTATCATTACAAAATAAGTAATTAAATACAATTAAATAATAACATACACTCAACGAAGAAGTATATGTATATATAATTTAGTAAACATAAAAAGACTAACATTAATAAATAAAGATAATATTAATAATAACAAATAATCATTTAAACATACATCATAAACTATAAACATATAAATAAAATGAAATAAATAATAATGAATAAATAAATAAATAATAGATAAATAAATAAATAAAGAAAAACACATAACATCAAATTATGCTAAATAATGTAAATATGCATGTAAATTAATTTAAGGGTTTTTAAATTACAAAAAGCAGTCAAAAACAGCCGAAATAGGGCTGAAATGGCAAACTGAGTCAACCCGTGCGAGTCAACGAGTCAAGCCGAATCAACTCGCCAAGTCAATGGATAGTGCTGGCCAGGCAGCTAGGCGCGGACTTGGGCTCTGGCATGACCATGGACATGATTGAGTGAACAGTACTCGATCAAGCAGACGCAATCATGGGCAAACGGGCCGGACAGGGTGGTTGTTGTCCGTTGCCAACAATGCCGACATTAGCGCGGCTAGGGTAACCGCTGGTGGGGATCGACAAGGGGCATGGTGGCGGAGGTACTGGTGGTGATGATCGGCGAGTCTGGCTACTAGCTGGCTGGAAAATAGTCGACAAGGGGCAGTATTGCTTATGGGTGCATCAACATCGCCGGCGGCAATCATGGCAATGGTAGAGCTCTACGTCGGTCTCAAAAGGAAGATCTCGGCAAGGAGAAATTGTGTGAGTGGTTGGATTGGCTGAAGGTGCTTCACCCGTGCCGGACGAAAACCCAAATTGTGCCGGCGGCAATGATGAACAGGGATAAAAAACTCGGTCACCAACGGCAACTTTGGCTGGGCCGATGGTGATAGTGGGTACGGACAGATAGCCGGCCGTAAGGTGGTCACGGCCTTACCAATCCTGTGGTCAGAGGAGGACCGGAGTCTAGCTGGCGACAAGCCGAAGTGGTGGGGGCGGTAATGGTGTAAAAGTTTGAAAATCATGAAAATCTCTAAAAGAAAATTGGGTGGAAGACAGGGTTGAGTGGATGGTCTAAGTCTTGCCATGTGGCATAATCCAGAACTCTGACAACTCGTTGCCTAGTGGGGCCAACCTACAGATATATGCAATATACATATGGATGGAAAGCTCTGATCAAGACCGTCCATAGTCAAAATTGACTCGAGTCCTAAAAGTGACTCTATAGGTGGTAATCGAGGCAAGTATGTTCAATGAGCTTTGAACCCTGAACTCAATCAAGATGGGCTAATAAATCATTCTATATAGTATCATAACTAAAACTATCATATGCATGTCGTGCATGCTCAACCTCCATAACATGCTCATATGCCCATCTGGGCCCCATCCTCATTTTCTGAAAATTAGTTTGTATCGAGTTCGCTTGAACCGACTCAATACTGACCCGAACAGGGCAAAACTAAAATTGGGTAAAACCCAAATTCAAAAATGGGGTTTTACAGTTGTCCTCTCATCCAGTACAAATCCTCTCCATCTCTAAGAAAACTAAAATATGTCCCATGGCCAAACCACTGCCCAAGTCATCATCTGCTTGTGTTTGTATGGCTGGCACCGGCAAGGGGGTTGGGGGAATATTAAATATTTTTTTAATAAAAGAGCTGGGCTACATGTAATGAGACACATTGTGGGCAATTAGAAAAAATTTCCTCCAATTGCGTTCATATATATATAAATTTAACTTAAAATAACCAAATTATAAATTTACACATGATATTGATATACGTATGATAAATGTTATTGAAAACATTAATATTATAAAAGTAATGTCATTGATAACATTGTTAGACTGAGATTAAATCAATTATTTTTTCTTAAATGTAATGACATTTTTTTATATATTCTGTCTCAACTATTTTATAAAAGTATAAGTCAATTTTTAAATTAATGTAATAAGCAAGTAAATTGACTACAAAATATAAATTGTTTCAAAAATATGCCTAAGAAGATAAAAAAATAGAAAGAAAATCAATAAATAACAAGTCGATTAAAAAAATTGACTTTAAGTTAGTGGATTAAAAAATGATTTTGGTTTAAAAATTTTATTCACAAAATCATTAAGGTTATTAGAAAGTAGATTATGTATGATAACAATGATGACATTATAAAGTAACTGCAATGTCATTAATAAGTTTAAGCAATGTAATAAGTGTCATTATTTGTTATTTTGAAAAATCAAATCTCGATGCAAAAATATTTAATTTAAAAATAAAATTTAATATAAATTAAAGTTATTAAAGAAATAAGTAGAATAAATATTAATATATATTATTGATGATATCAATAATATATAAAAATTTTCATTGTGGCACATGATAATGATGTCGCACCATAGTTGACGTTGATGGCACTAATAGAAAATGTGCTTATAAAAGTTAAATTTATAAAAGATAAATTGATAAAATTAAGCTGATTGAAATTATCTAAAATATTCATTAATGTCATTGATGATTTAGTCATCTAAATTAATTGTCATTAATTAAGGTTAATAAAAACTAATTTAAAATTAAAGTGTCCCATTAGTGACATTTTACATGCAAATATCATTGATTATATTAATACACACGATGTCATGCTATTAAATATATTGATGTAATTTATTGAAATTTATTTATGGAAATTTAACTTGACTAAAAAATTAAATTCACAAAATTTAATTAATTAAATTAAATATGTATAATTGGGTTAATAAAAAATATTATATTGATAAAAAATTGATTAGAAAAAATGATGATTATTCCAAACAATTTTCTTCCTCATGACGGAGATAATTACAAAAAGATTACAACGGAGAATCTGAGCCAAACCATTGCAAAAGTTACAATGGTCTTCTTATTTTAACCATCTCTTACCTGAGGGTTACATTGTAAGATCTCTTACATTAATAATATAATAAATTTCCCTCTTCTCCAGGGGCAACCAAGAGTTATGAAGGCTATGCCTATTTATAAACACTACTAAGGTATATAACCTCGGTAACAAAAAAATCATAAACCATATACTCCACTTCATGGAAGTCAAGGAGTTCAATGACAAAATAATTATTAATGAAAACCCCTTTGGGTTCCACAACTCCTTCTTGACTTTCTCTTCACATCAATGAGGCTACATGCAACAACAATATCGTCTTCATTGTCAATAACGTTTTCAATGATAAGATCAGCCATAATATAGTTGTAACCTTGAGCATTATCGATCATTCAATTCTTGAATATGCGAAAGAATCTCCATTCATTAAGCAATATTATCATGTGAACCAAAAACCTTTATACCATTACTATTCTGGATCAAGTCAATCTTTATTCCACCTATTCTGGACCAAGTCAATCGGCGTCGCCTTTCGCTTTCCGTGAGCTTCACGGAAAAATATTTGGCATAAGAGTCAACAAGCTGAATATGTTGATCATGAGATTTTTAATTCCAATTCTTGAATATGCGAAAGAATCTCCAACTTAGTACAAGTTAACTTTTCAGAAGCAAAAGACGAGTTACCAGTTGGTGACGTGATTCCAACAAGACATGATTATTAAGCTTGAGGATTTCCTTCTACATATGACCATATCTATCTTATTCACTCCTTTATTTTACTTTAACATGCTTTTGTGATCTTTGTTAATCTTGTAAATTGGTGGCCCGTGAAATCGCTAAGAAGACGCGCAAGTAAAACATGCCAGCATTATTTTCCTACGGCGGCGTCTCGCTTCTTCTTATGATTTTGGAAAATCATGAGTGGGCTGTGGTGAAAATTCTTAAATTATGATTGGTACGTGTTGTTTTTCATTTGAGTGTCAAAGATTATGCCATGAAAACTGGAACACGCAAGGTTTGAAGAGTCTGTTTGAAAAAAAGGTTTGAAGAATTTTCACCCTTCTCTACCACTTCTCATTAATTTTCTCTTGATCTTTTCAACCAGGAAATAAATTTATTTTCATTATATTGATTACTAGAGGATCCACGCATAATGAGAAAAAATATTTAAATGACATCAATACCCTCATAATAAATCCGACCAAAATAAATTGAGTGGCAGGCCAAAGGCGCGTTAGTTAGTCTGTCGCCCAAGTGGCCAGGATAAGACACCCAGGATAGCCAAATCTGCCGCCGCCCATGGGTCCAGATCACTGTTGAAAAATCAGCCGATTCCACTGGGAATCAGCTGATTTAAATCGGGTTGGGCGAAATCCGCGTTAAATTTGGGTGGAATCGGTTTTTGAAATCAGTTTTGGGTAAATTACTAAAATACCCTTAATTTTATATTATATAATTTATTTATACTTGGGTAAAATAAGAATTTAAAGTTTATAATGATGGAAATACCCCTTATTCTCCCTCTGCCACCCCTTCGTCTCCGGCAGGGCCGGAGGGGGGAGGTAGGGCCAGCGGGGGATGGATCGGGGCCGACGGGACTAGGGTGGCGGGGTGGGGCAGACGTGGGGAGGGACGGGCCGGGGCAGGGCCGACGGTGGGAGCTGGGCGGGGCGGGTCTAGGGGGAGTCCAGGTGTGGGCCGGTGGCGGGGAGTCCGGGTGTAGCGGGGCCGGCGGGGGGAGGCAGGGCAGTGATGGTGGGGGTGAAGAGCGGGAATGACATTTTCGTAATTAAAAGTTGACTCGTTTCTGACCCTAGTAAAAAATAATAATTAATTAAAAATAATTTTTTAAAAAATCTAGAAAAATATGAAAAATATTTTAAAATATAATACACACAATAATATCAAAATTATATCAATATCTGATTTTTATATATTTATGTTATGAGTTGTCGGATTATTATATATGACCGATTTGGACCGATTCAACTAGACCGATTTTTGTCCGATTTAGACTGATTTCGACTCTTTTGAAAATCGATTCCGATTTTTGCAACCATGGTCCAGATGTAGGCTATGCAGCTTGTGCCGCCTGATTTGGGCGTCCCAACCGGCAGCGGCCGCAAAAGATGATGGTGGCCGCTTGTTTTTAGAAAAGAATTGTGTTTTTAATGGTTTGGAACAACTTAGTATGTATTCAAATTAATGGGGCAATTTTAATTTTATTTCTTGCTAACCCAAAATTAACTTTAGTGGGCATTCTTGCTATTATCCTGAATTTCACAATTTTCTATTGTTATACATGATTCTTCCACTTGTTAGTAATATAGATAATAATTTTTTTTTCTTGTGAAGTGTTCTTTTCTTTTTGTGATATTATTGTTTTTTAAATGTAATGAGTCTAGGTCTACGTTGCCTTCAGCTGCAGATCAGCTCGAGTTGAACGTGTCTGCTGGCAAACCAAGTTCAAGCATGAGGATTTTACCACTGCAAACTTGAGGCAACTCCCGGTGGCTGTTTGCCAACCCTACTACCGAGGATTCTTCTTCCCTCTATTGTCTTTCGTGTGATTTCTTTATTAAGTTTGAAAAAATCATATGAACTTTTAAAATAAATTAACCACCCTCCGGTCAGACTTTTAGCCGGCGTATCATATCAGTATAATAGATTTTTCATGTCAATTTATATTTAATCTATATGAATGTTTACTTATGAATCCTAAAGTGAGCACCCACAATACCCTAAGGGTCTACGATCTAATTTTTCATATGCTGTTAAATATTATTATAATTTTAATATTTTAATAAAAAATATTAATTAAATATTTATTATACATTTTTACAGTTTTACTCAAAATTACTTTTATCATTTTATCGTTTTCTTATTCAAAAGTTTTAATTTCAGTATCATAGTAGTATTGATTAAACATATTTAATTAAATATTTGTAAATATAATTTCAAACTAAATGATAAATAATAATAAGATACGTAAGAGAGTTTTATTTTTAATATAGGTAAGTTTATTAATAAAATATTAATTTATTATATCCTCACGACTTTGCATAAAGTCACTTCTATTAAAAAAAGGGTTTGATAATTTAAAAAATTAACCCTAATTTACATAAAATTGTTATTTGATACAATTTTTCTAAGAAATATAAACTTTTATTTATTTGGGAAAAGTCTTAAAAGAAAAGGCTCAGCTCATGCATTGGACAGGCTCAAACTAATTCAATAATAAAATAATGGGTTTTCGTTTTTCTATTTTCATTTATTTATAGTCTGTAACCACAACATGTTACGTTCAATAAATTAAAGGCTAGCCAAATTACAAAAGTTGTTGCTGCTTTCATCTGATAATATCTTTGTCCATTCAATCTCATCTACAAAAAATATATATCAGACATGCATCAAAAGAAAAAAGAAAAGAAAGAAAGATAGAACAGACTTTTGGGGAAAGTACCGAACATGAAAATGAGTGAGCATGGTGGTTAGCGTGTCGTTTCTGATTCATCTTGCCTGGCGGCCTACCTCTCTTTAAAATGAGGGGTCACTCTGCTTGTATCTAATGGCCCCCTATGCACTCCCTAATTGATGCGTGAGATTGAATCTTAATTGACAATATTAATCTTGTGAAAATAATAAGAATTATTAGGTCAAAGTTTTAAATATATAAAAAGAATTGAGAAAGTTAAATAACCACAATATCAAATGATTGAGATCTACATTACTAAAACATTAACATGGTGCAATCTCATAGTTTTTAATAATACGTACACTGCATGTCACACAATTGAAAAATACGTGATTTAAACACTCCCCCATGCTATATAGTGGAGTTAGCTTGAAATTAAATCTAAATTGGCTTGGAATCATTTATTTTTTTATTTTCAAACTAACAAACAAAGTATATTATATAAAATTAATAGATTTATTTTGCACAGACTCTTAACCCCAACAAGTTTGACGTTATGTACATGCCAATTGGCACTACACTTTTTGCAGCCGGGATTTCAAAAGTTCTTTACTTCAGGATTCACTGTTGATGTTAGTTGACAAGGTAAAATGTTAAAAATAAGAGTTGCCCTTTTTCATACATGCATCCATCCTCCTACCATACTTTGGACAATTACCCGCTGTTCCAAGCGGTTAATAAACTTTCAATGAATCGGTCTATATAACTATTTCATGGGCATCTAGGTCTGTTACTGAACTCGTCTATAAACTCTGTGTGCTTGGTTCGTAATTTAAATTGCTATTTTTTTAAAAAAAATAAAAAAACACTAAAAAAACTCTTTCTAATTGCAACTTTACTAGATTGCACCTTCATACACAAGATCCGTGATTGGTAAGAAAGGGAAGCATGTCACCTCTATAAACTGAGCCATAAGAAGAAGATACTTCGGAGTTGGAGAAGCAAAGTGGCCGCTGCTCTCGGATCCTCCAAATGTTGTTACATATTTCCCCCTTGCTTACAACACACCCGTGCAATTCTCCTTCTGCAAACCAATATCGTCATCGGAGAAGAAGATTGTGTGTCGGTTGGGAAATAGATCAGTTGCCAGTATTACCACCACAGACTCAAAAATGTTTAAGCAGATCTCAGATTTTGACACAGAAATCAGTTGACGGCCGGCCGTGGTCGGGCAGAGTCCCGGCTGCATGACGGACCTCTCTACCTTGGAACGGTACCTGGTCGAGCAGGGTGGCAAAGCATGGCTTGAGCCCCACTTCCATGACAGCGGCGCACTTTTGTTAAGAGGGCTTCCCGATCAGCAACGACGCTTCCAATTTCAACCGGATGGTGGAAGCTTTCGGGTACAAAGATCTTCCTTACGACGGCATCGCCTCGCACACAACTGTAATTGGGAGAGTTTACACAGCCAATGAGTCGCCTCCCGGATCAGAAGGTCTGCTTCCACCTGTTGGTAGACATGCAATTACACGGTGAATCGTAAAGATATAGAATTACTCCAAGAGGTAAGAAGAATTTGAGACGAATCATATTTAGTATTTGACTCTTCGTATCTACAAGGTTGAGTATATTGAGTATGTGGTCTTTTGTTATATATATAAAGTTGTATTGTGAGTGGAATAGAGGCTGAGAGACTACAATTTGAAGAGTATGTGGTATTGAATTTTATATTGTAGCTCTTCCTCTCTTTCTCTTAGGAGGAGGGAGAGCCTCTCTTCATGGTGTACCTTCTTTGTTTGATGAGTGTTTCTAATTAGATGTGTATCCTAGTTGGAGATTATTCCTGATTGGAATGTGTTCCAGTTATTCATAATTGGAATGTGTTCCAGTTAGAAGGCTAGAGGTCCTAATTGGAATGTGTTCCAGTTAGAGGGCTAGAGGTTGAGAGTGTTTGTAATTAAAGTTAGATTGGAGTGTCTTCCAGTTAGAGGTTGAGAGTGTTCCCAATTGATGTTGGAGATTATTCCTAATTGTGTGTCTCAATTAGAGGTTGAGGTTGAGAGTGTTCCCAATTGATGTTGGAGATTATTTTTAATTGTGTGTCTCAGTTAGAGGTTGAGAGTGTTCCCAATTGAAGGTGGAGATTATTCCTAATTAGAATGTATTCTAGGTAGAGGTTGAGAATGTTCCCAATTCTACTTAAAAAGTATTGCGATTGCAGATCTATACAGGGTCATTATTGGTGGTGCATGTGAGAGAAAAAAGAAATTGGGGTTACCATTGATGGTGCATGTGGAAAAAAATTATTCGTTATGAGGATAAGACATGACTTAAGGTTCTTCGACAAGACCAACTGTAGTTTATTTTTTATTTCTCTACCTTTCGTCTATGGTTTATAATGTGGGGTAATTGTACCCATCTTATATTTTTAATTGTGATTTTATTTCAATTTAGAAAGTTTCTATTAATGTGAGCGTGTCATCTATCCTTATCCTCCTTGTTACACATTCAACATTGTGTTTTGGTTATTTTGTTCATTAAAAACCCTAATACTACCGTGAGATGGCCGTGGTATGAGCGTAACAATCACTGTACAAAGCTTGAGAAAATTTTGGGTGATTGGGTGCAAATCATCGAAGCTGTTTTTCTACTGTGAAGTGGAGCCGGCGAGTGGCGGCGTCGTTCTTAACCATCTTGTGTATGACAAGATGAAGGAGAAATACCCAGAATTTGTGGAGAAGCCTGAACAGCATGGTCTGCTTTACGTAGGGGGACTGGGCATTGAAGACGATTTCAATTCCCCAGTTGGCCGTGGGTGGCAGTCCTTGTTTTAGACCAAAGATAAAACCGTCGCAGAGGAAAGGTGAGCTTGATTTGTAATTTTTCATTTTTTTCTTTGACACACCATGTTAGCTAGTTATACCAACATGAGTAAACATCTATTAACGAATAATATTGACAAAATTAATATTCAAATCCGGATCCCTTATATAAATATATAAGATCTACCATGGAACAAACACTGATCCATTTTTAATCAATTTGTCTAAGAGTTTAACGGTTTATGTATAAATAGGGCTGCTCAAATGGGAATGAGATTGGAGTGGGTAGAAGACGGGGTGAAGACCAAAGTCGGACCTATACCGGGTGTCAGGGTCGACGAAGTGAGGGCCCGCAAGGTTTGGTTCAACAGCATGGTGCCTAACTACATAGGCTGGAAGAACCTCGGAGTCGATCCCAGGAACACATTGATGTACGGTGACGGATCTCCCTTACCTGCCGACGCCGTCGACGACTGTGGGAAACTAATTGAGGAGGAATGTGTGGGTTTCTCTTGGAAGAAAGGTGATGTGCTCCTCGTCGATAACGTTGCTGTTCAACATTCTCGGCTCCCTTAGCAGCCTCCTCGCCGAGTGTTGGCCTCGTTCTGTATGTGGTATTATTGATGGGCGCTTTGTTTGCTTGCTTACTTGGCTATCTATTTGGTATTCTTACTGTTGTGTATGTATGCAATCATAATATTAACACTTAATAGATATGGATGGATTAAATTATGTATATGTGAAATATATGTATAGTGCACAAAGGAAATGATATCCTGTTGAAAATAAGGCAATGTTGAAATGATGTGGTTTCCATCTTCTTTCCCCTTTCCTCCTCTTTCTCCAAGGTCCCATTTTTATTTTTGGCCTCCTTTGTCAAATGTCTCCCTCAAAATTGTCATGATTATTATTATTATTTTTCCCATTTCTTTCGTGTAAATTCTTGAAGCATGAAAGTTGATATATTTTCGTGTATCATTATAATTTTATTGGATATTTCGGAAAGAGACAAAAGTTAGCATCAATATGTATTTCTTTGGTTGAACGGTAGCATCGTCAATTGCGTGAGAAGCTTCCCTTTCTACAACGTTACAGTTTCGTGATTAATAAATTAATTGACCATGATCTGTGAAGGTTGATGGGAACGCCCTTAAATTGTTGAATGGAGCATTTCTATGCTAGAAGCCAGGTTCGCCCAAACTAAGGTGCTCTTCAAATGTTAAATATAACCCATGAAGATAGAAAATTGTAATATCCGGTGTACTTTCTTCTAGGAAAATTCAAGAAAAATAAGAAAAAAATTATCATGAACAATCAAGGATGATTTTCTTTTGTACATTAATTTGATTCAATTAGGTACAATAGAAATAACTACTGTGAAGCACGCATAAGAATTTTACAACAAAATGTATGATACACTAAATAAGTCATGTATGAATTTTAAGCCATGAAAAATAAATATGGGGAGAATTATGTGATTATTGTTTGGTTCATATTTTGATGATCATCATCTTTAATATGAACTATATATAAATGCATATCCTTGGAAGAGATGATGAGTGTTAGATATGTCTTTATAACTTTTTCCTTTTTAATGAATTAATTCTTAAGATGACCTACGGGGAGAGTGAGTGTCTTGTAATATATACATGTATAAGGGAGTGGGTGTAAAAGCGGGATGTTCGCTGAGGGTTTATGAGTCGGTTCAATCTTGACCCAGATTGGGTTAATTGCATCTGGCCCATCTACCCATGGTTCAAGTATGATATGATATTTGTTCGCCTAATTTTAGTGTTTGGTACACTCGTTTGCATGCTACATGCCTAGCCTCTTCAATTTTGGTTTAGTTGAGTTGAGTCTAGATAGACATTAGGAATGAGTCCCTAGTGAGCCTTGTTTGCTTGTCATGTATTAAAACCCCTTACGGTCAATCCTAGCCCCTGTGGGACTTGTGACATGGTTTCTGAGGTCGCCTCGGCCTTAGGGTACAAACCTGAGTGCACGCATCTAGGTGCCCTGCTAGCATCCTTACGCTAACAGCTTTTGGGACTTAAGGTTTCAGACTGGCTCAAAAATACTAGGTTGGCCCCCTTGACCCAGCCCATGCCCTATTTTAGTTGTTCCTTTTCTGTAGAAGTCATTAGACCATGTTTCATGGTCTTGAAGTTCACAGGCCAGCACCTTTGCGCCCTGGCCAGTGCCCTTACGCTTTGCCAATGCCCTTACCCTCTGCCAACGCCCTTTACCCTCTGCCAGCGCCCTTACGTTGACACTTATTTTCCTTTTTTATAAAACCCTTCATGCTCCTCTTTTTCCCCATTCACTTGCTTGCTCCGATTCCCTCTTGCCTCACACCCTCCTTCCCTTCATTCCTTTGTCTCCCCTTACACTCCTAAGCCTCACAAAGCCTTTCTTGGGTGTCCTCGGTTGTAGGTCTTCAGGTATGAAGCCCCAAGAAGCTTCCCCTTTGTGCTTTGGAGGTAAGTCTCCTTTTTTATGTACTATGTGCATGGCATTGCTTGTTGTTACTCCATGTGGTATTTGGTTTTTATTTTGTAGATATTATTCACATGTAGAGTAGTTTGTTAGGAGCATTTAGATAGCAGTTTCATGAATTTTTCATCCTGCATTGATTAGTTATGAATTGTTTAGCATAACATGTTCGCCTTTTTGCATAGTCTTGGTAGATCTGCTATAACTTCTGCTCTACCTTATATTTTTACATGCTATCACTTGTATCTTATTTCTAAGAGGTATATCTACAATGTTGATGTGGTATGCTTCTCTTTATTTGGTCTGTATTGGCATGTATGGGAGCCAAATCAAAGAAAGGTGGCAGCTTTACAGCTACTTACTACCTATCCACCACTTTCTCCAATTTTGTCCCCTTGTGTAGGTAGTCTCCAGGTATGCCATGTGTTGCATAATTGTTCTGCTAGGTGTTGTCTATGTATCACTATAATACTAAGTTAAAATCACCTTAGTAAAGGCCTAAAAATCCCTAACCATTGTATATATATGTTGTGTTTCTGGTATGCTTGGCTATGTTTTGTGTTTGTGCACCTTGTTAGCCTTTAAAAGGGTTTTATCAAATTTGTAAAAATTATAGATAACTCACTAATTGTTTACTATCATCATGTAAAATATGGGGATATGAAAAATTCATTTATGTGGTTAGCTAGCTCAGATTTTGGGAGTGTACATGATTGTAATCCTAATTCCCTAGCTCTGGTTACAGAATTCGTTGAGTCTAGTGTAGGATTTTATCGAGATTTTACCAAGACCTTAGGAGAGTCTCTATAAATTTTAAGGTCCATTGGTTGGGTAGATAATTTGGTAGGAATTTTCCAAGCCACTTAGGTCCAGCTAGCTCCAAAAACCATTAGGCAATGCCCATACTTACCAAGTGCACTTAGGCTTAATTACATGGGATTTGGACCTAATCATTTACTAGGCTAAATCCCATGGTGTTGACTAACCATACCCTTTTACACAGGCCTATTTGAAGTTTCCAAGCATATGAATGAGACCTAGAAAAATTGGTGCGCGACTCAGGAATGCTGT